>JABSTQ010011208.1:0-149340 GCA_013358835.2 Ixodes persulcatus
CTTCCTTGCCACCTCTGGCGGGGTGGGAGCCGTCTTGTGAGGCCCCACCGTTCCGGCGTGGCCAACGGTTTCAGTTTCCGAAGGTCCCCCAAATTTCTCCCGTTTGGAAGGGAGAGTGGGTCCAAACAAATGTTCACTTGCGTTAATAAGGTCCGAAGTAGATTGAAGCCCCTCGTCGGCGGTGGCGGTGGCGGCGGTTAGGTCTAGATGGCGCCGATCGGTATCGGCAGATTTCGGGTCAGGCTTGCTCTTCGCGGTGGCCTGGCTGGTTCCTTTGGTGCCCCGGGAACTTGTGGTAAGCGTTGTCGGCATCTGAGGAGCACTGCCGAAAGTGAAGAGCTGGCTAGTAGCCGACTTGTCCGTCGCCGCCACCGTCGGTACGCCTTGCATTGTCGACGGCGAGGCATCGCTCGCCTGGGTCAGATTTTCGGCCATGGTTCCTCGAAGGGTTGTCCACTTGCCAAAAATCCTGTCGTGTCCGGTTTCGCTTTGGTCCCCGGACTCTGTGGATCAGCTTTGGGGGGATCACCCCCTGGAAAATCGTGAAAATTCAATAACACGTGGGAGTGCGGTGCAAACACGTCTACACTCTACCAACTTCATCGTCTTCCTCCGCCAATCCTGGAAAGAATATGGCGTCTGAAATTTAGCTCAGTGCTGCGTTGTGCAGCCATGATCTTCCCAAGGCCTGCACGTCGCACGTGCATCGACGTACCTTGTGCTACTTTTAAAACATGAAGGGGCTTTAAAGCCACTTCGATCGCAGCGCCACCTTCGCTGCGATTGAAGCGAGCGACGACACAGGTCAAGGTCATATGGGCAATATAGCCCCTTAGGGGTTATATTGTATTTTTGTATGGTTTTGACGTCGGAAGTAACGTCAAAATACCAGGTCACGACGACGTGACGTTACGACGACGCCACGACGTCATCGTGGACTACAACGTTACGCGATGCAAGTTGTTGTCGTAAGGCCATCGTGACATCCCGTCGCGTCGAGGACGACGCCGTTTCGCGACATCAAGTCGCCGTTGTAACGCGGTCGTGACGTCGTGTTGAGGCCGACGCCGTTTCGTGACATCTAGTCGCTGTTTTAACGCGGTCGTGACGTCGTGTTGAGGCCGACGCCGTTTCTGTTAGCAAGTGTCATGCACCATCACCAGATGGAGCGCGCGAGACCTTGTTTTTTTTGGTGTGCTGTGTTTTCTCCCTCGTTCGAAGTTAGTCCTAATAAAACAGCGATGTGACGCTATGGAGGCTACGTCTCGTCCCTCCTCGCCGGGCATTACGTTTATTCCCATTGCGCGCCGCGACCCTGCATATACTTAATAACCAACAGGTTATGGGCCCAGGACGACGCTATGGCGGTGCGCAGTGCGGTGAGCGACATTAATGTCCTCTGAGGAGCGACTCAACTATGACGAAGACGCCGACGAGAAACCATGCCGCTGGTGTGGAACTGGAAACGCGGATAACGAGCTCGGCTGTGCTGCAAAAGAAGAAGCGAACTAAGCAAACACTGCGTCGACGGTTTGTGAAAGACGTCGCCAAACCAGTACGTGTGTTCCTGCTTCGCTGGGTGCCGCAAGACGTTCAACGGGAACCCAACGCAAGTTCATCGCGGTAAGCCTACTTCGAACCGCTCTCGACGTAGCAAAGCGATACGATGGCGTCGCTGGACGAATTCAAGATACCAAAACTCTCAAGCGAAAATTACCATGCGTGGGCGATTCGAGCCAGAGTGGCACTCGTCCAGAAAGGCTGTTGGGAAGCCATCAAGCCTGGCTATAGTGGAAGAGAAATGACGAACGACGAGCGGAAGATAAACAACAAGGCTTTGACATTCATGTTCCTAGTAGTGGAAGACACCTACCTGGACGACATTGGGGAGCGTTCGACAGCTCGTGAGGCCTGGAATACATTGGAAGAGATACATTCAAAGTGTGGCCTACTGCATGCTCTTCAGTTGATGAGAGACATTTTCAACGCCAAAATGAAGCCAGACGAAACCATGAAGGATTACCTGGGTCGAATTATGAATCTACACAGGAAGCTTTCAACGGCAGGATACGCCTTCACCGACAAGGAAGTGGCACTGGTGATGCTGATGGGCTTGCCAGAAGCGTATGAACCACTTATCCTAAATCTTGAGCAAGACGAAGGAATGCTCACGACGAAGAAAGTGAAAGCAAGGCTGCTGGTGGAAGAAAAGCGCCAAGTCAAACGTGAAGAAGACAAACTAAATGAGAGTGAAGAAAACAAGGCCCTCAACAAACTGTTCTTGAAAACAAGAACAGTTTTCAAGGAAAGAAGCAACTGACACTGGTACGAGGTCCTCTGAACCGAAACGACGAGTCCGGTGTTTTGCGTGCGGAAAATTTGGACACATCGCCAGAGAATGCAAGGAGGGTCCTGATGACAAAGGATGCAACTCACAGAGAAGAAGATATTCAAGTGGACCGAAGAAGGCTCTCTGTGCCAGAGGTGAGAGTTCGTCAAGGTCACACATCTGGTACCTTGACAATGGAGCAACTGACCTCATGATGTCAAACAGAGCCAAAGTCACCAGCTTCCAGTCCTGCTACGCGTCTGTTGAGGCTGCAAACAAGGAAGTCATGGAGGTTCTCGGGAGAGGACAAGTGGAGATTGAACTCTCGAAAGACAACGGTGGCATTCCCATCGAGCTTAGAGATGTCCTGTACGTACCCAGCTCGGGCATCACAAAAGAACTATGGGCTGATGTTGTGGTGACTGCATCACACATTCGCAACAAGTGTCCATCGAAAGCACTCGACGGAGCGGCTCCCGAAGCCATGTGGCTTGGCAGAGAGGTCAAGTTGAGCCACCTAAGAGTGTTCGGATGCAAGGTATGGATGGTTGACAACAAGCGCAGGAAGACAAAGCTCGACCCGAAGGCAGTGGAGTGTGTGCTTGTGGGTTACCCAAAGGGAGTAAAAGGGTATAAACTCTGGAACTGGCGCAACAATAAGTTCTTCGTCAGTCGTGACGTGACCTTCAACGAAAACAGCTTCCCATGCAAGACTGAGGCTGGAGGTCGACTTACTGAAGAAGGCGGAGACTGTGCTGTAGACCTGATCACAGTCACTGTTGATAAAGAGATCCAACCAGTGGAAGAGAGTAGTGATGATGGTACCACCTACTGTGACGAAGACGAGATCTCGGAAGAGGAAGATATTCCTACTCCTCAAGTGGCAGAGACCCCCAACGTGTTAAGACGTTCGGAGAGGCTGGCAGTGAAGAAGCAACTTCCGAAACCCTCTCGTACCTGTTGTCTGACGAGATAAAGCAGCTTAGAAGATCCTCAAACAGTGGAGGAAGCACTCTCAATGCCTGATGAGCAGGAATGGAGAAAAGCCATACAAGAGGAGCTAGACAACCTGAAGAAAAATGACACATGGGAAATGGTTCCAAGACCAAAGGACCAACAAGTCATCAAATGCAAGTGGGTATTCAAGAAGAAGTTCGACCAAAATGGTGACCTAGAGCGTTACAAGGCTCGACTTGTTGCCTGTGGTTATTCTCAAGTAGAAGGAGTTGACTTCAAGGAGACCTTCTCGCCGGTGGTGAAGCTCAAGTCTATCCGAACACTGTTAGCAGTAGCAGTTGAAAGAGACTGGAAGATTCATCAAGTAGATATCATTGCTGCATATTTAAATGGGACCTTGAAGGAGACCGTGTACATGGAACAACCTGCGAAGTACGAGGACCGCAAGGACGACGTATGTCTCTTGAAGAAGAGCCTGTATGGACTACGTCAATCCGGACGGGAGTGGAACCTGGAACTGGACAAGATTCTGAAGACGGAAGGGTTTTCTCGGTCCAAGGTGGATCCATGCGTGTACTTTAAGCAGGGGGGGGGGGGGGGGACATCATTGTAGGTGTCTACGTGAATGACCTCCTGATTCTCGCAAAGGACGAAGAGGCGATCAAGAGCTTCAAGAGAAGCATTGGACGTACATTCAACACCAAGGACCTCGGAGAGGTTAGCCACATCTTGTCAATCAGAGTTGTGCGACATGAAGGCGGAGCACTCACATTGGACCAAACAACGTACGCCGAAGAAATCTTGGAGTCATTTGGGATGACAAGTGCTAAAGGGGCGGCATCACCGCTTGATCCTGGAATGAGGTTTCAGAGATTTACTACTGCCGATGAAGACAGGGAGTTGAAACCCAAGTACCAACAAGCGGTTGGAGCGCTTCTTTACTTAGCGGGAGGCACAAGGCCAGACTTGGCATTGGCAACCACTTGTATGAGCCAATTCAGTGAGCATCCCACCTTGCAGATGTGGAACGGCATAAAGCCCATTTTGAGGTACGTGCAACATACAAAGAACTACACCCTCACATACACGAAGACAGGAGGCTGTGTACAAGGTTTTTGTGATGCAGATTGGGCGAATGATACCAATGACAGGCGGTCATTTAGTGGGTACATTGTCATGCTGGCTGGAGCTGCCATTTCGTGGAGCAGCAAGAAGCAGAAGTCTGCTGCATTATCCAGCATGGAAGCCGAATACCTTTCAATGTGCCAAGCGGCAAAGGAGATACTGTGGCTCCAACTTTTTCTCGACGAAATAGGTGCTCAGGAGTTCGTCGCTGAGCCACAAGTTTTGCAAGTTGACAACAAAGGAGCCATCGCTCTTGCAAGCAAGCAAGTGACGTCAGAGCGCAGCAAACATATTGACCTGCGTCATTTCTTCTTAAGAGAGAAGATTGAAGAAGGAAGAATAAGACCACTGTATGTGAAGTCATCAGACAACTGTGCCGACGCTCTGACCAAGGCACTCAATGGAAGAAGAACCCGTGAACTTTGTGAACACTGGGGTCTTCAGATGTGTAATGGGCGTAGTGGCACATGAAGGGGGGGGGGGGGGTGTTAGCAAGTGTCATGCACCACCACCAGATGGAGCGCGCGAGACCTTTTTTTTTGGTGTGATGTGTTTTCTCCCTTGTTCGAAGTTAGTCCTAATAAAACAGCGATGTGACGCTATGGAAGCTACGTCTCGTCCCTCCTCGCCGGGCATTACGTTTATTCCCATTGCGCGCCGCGACCCTGCATATTCTTAATAACCAACAGTTTCGTGACATCTATACTCGGCGACAACTTTTCTTGGCAATGAAGGGAATGCTAGGGGGGGCGGAGCTCCTGCACATGTATCACTCCGCCAAGCATCCGGGCTTTCATTACGTCAGTTTTGGTTTCGTTTTCAGTTTTGGTTTCGTTGTCGGCATTCAAGGCAAACACTCTATACAGCTCGTTAGTGTCTATGAAACCGTTTCCACTGAACATACCCGGGCTCAGAGCAGATGCCATCTGTTAAGGAAGAGATCCCGGGCACGTCCGTTTCGATGGTGTCGGTTTATCGTTCCCTCTCGTGCCGTTCATAATCTCGTGGTTCTGTGCCCCTCTACCTCCTTTTCCTCTTGTTACCTACTACCAGATCTTTAGTAACTACAAAACTAATTTCATTTTTACATTTTTATTGTTCAAGATTCATAGTGATGTGACAATTATTATTCAAATGACGAATATTAACATTATAATTTACGTTACAGCCAAAACACAATTTAGACCCGGGGACTGTGTTCAGCTGCGTAAAGGCTGAACTCCATGGGACGAATTATGTGACGAATAACTGGCGAACGCCGCCCGACGGCACGCTCGCTTTGCGCGCGACGTAGCAGCCACTGTGTTGATTCCACGCGCAGAGCAAAAGCCGCCGGGCGGCGTTCGCCAGTTATTCGACACATAATTCGTCCCATGGAGTTCAGCCTTAAGAAGACAGCGTGCTTCGGCTCTGTAGCTTTGGCAGCATTGCCAAGAAACGTTGTCGC
Source organism: Ixodes persulcatus (assembly GCA_013358835.2). Lineage (NCBI taxonomy): Eukaryota > Metazoa > Arthropoda > Arachnida > Ixodida > Ixodidae > Ixodes > Ixodes persulcatus. Next base: position 5,859 of record JABSTQ010011208.1, read on the forward strand.
CGAGTATAGACCTTTCCAGCGGCAGTCTCAAACGAAGCGATTTACAGCGCGCGTCCCTTGTTTTGAGAGGGTACGCCAGTGTTGCCCGACTGCGCTGAGCTGTGGAGTTTCTCGTCAGTGGGCTGTGGCAGCCTGCGTCGGCGCACTTCCGGACGCTGGTGGAGGCTAAATTGCCGCGTTCTATTGTTCATTTTGTGTTCTATGGCGAATAGAATTTCTCGAGGTTTTTAAGAATGCATTGTACTATTTTTTGGAACCAAAACAAAAAAATGAAAGCTGTTTTTGTGAGTCCGTGTGCGACAGAACAAACGCAACTGGAATGTTTGTTTCATTTTATGTTGATCTTTTTTACGGCACCATACACTTAGCCGTGTCAATCTACAAAGGTCTTAACCGTCGAAAATATTTGACCACACAGGATATCCGAACTGCATGGGTATTCCCCGCCCACGACATAAAATTTAACGAGTCTCATCAATCGAACAACATATATTGTACGTACCCCACGGTGCCGCGTTATCCGAACAGTATTTGAGAAATGTCTCAAATAACACAGCATATCCAATATACAGTGTCGACGATAGTCACTTCACGACGATCGGACGGAATCCTGCGTGTTTTGGGGCACGTTTTAAAGAGAGCTGCTTTTTTAAGCAGTTTCAAAGCAAATGAACGAACGTGTCTATTCTGTCCCCACACCCTGGACCAACCCTATCAGCTATTTTTCTCGAGAACCCGGAACACAAGCTGGGGAGGCTTTTTGGAGATTATCTCAACGGAAATAATCCTCCAAGAACGTCGAACTGCCCGCGTCGGGGGCTGCTTGACGTTCGCTCTCTTCGTTTGTTTCCTGCGAAGGTCGAGCAGGCTACGAGCCCTGGTATTCCCTGGTTCTCACAGTGGGAGATAACACACAAAGGGTAAGCATCTGAAACAGGCAAATAAAGTAAAAACTTCCAAGAAAAGCTGGCGAACTACGAATGCAATATGCAGCTGGGGAGTCACGTTGACCCGGTTTCCACAGCTCAGGCAGGTGGCAGAAATTTCTGGCTGATAGGGGTCGCTCGGTTCACAAAATGGCGGCGGCCAGGGAGCTCTTTTTGCAAAGGTCTATAGTCGCTGTTTTAACGCGGTCGTGACGTCGTGTTGAGGCCAACGCCGTTTCGTGACATCAAGTTGCCGTTGTAACGCGGTCGTGACGTCGTGTTGAGGCCGACGTCGTTTCGCGACATCAAGTCGCCGTTGTAACGCGGTCGTGACGTCGTGTTCAGGCCGACGCCGTTTCGTGACATCAAGTCGCCGTTGTAACGCGGTCGTGACGTCGTGTTGAGGCCGACGCCGTTTCGTGACATCAAGTCGCTGTTTTACCGCGGTCGTGACGTCGTGTTGAGGCCGACGCCGTTTCGTGACACCAAGTCGCCGTTGTAACAGCGGTCGTGACGTCGTGTTGAGGCCGACGCCGTTTCGTGACATCAAGTCGCCGTTGTAACGCGGTCGTGACTTCGTGTTGAGGACGACGCCGTTTCGTGACATCAAGTCGCCGATGTAACGTGGTGGTGATATCGCGCCGCGTTGAGGACTACGCCGTTACGCGACACCAAGTCTTCGTTGTAAAGCGGTCGTGACGTCGTGTTGAGGCCGACGCCGTTTCGCGACATCTAGTCGCTGTTTTACCGCGGTCGTGACGTCGTGTTGAGGCCGACGCCGTTTCGTGACATCAAGTCGCCGTTGTAACGCGGTCGTGACGTTGTGTTGAGGCCGACGCCGTTTCGCGACATCAAGTCGCCGTTGTAGCGCGGTCGTGACGTCGTGTTGAGGCCGACGCCGTTTCGTGACATCAAGTTCAGCCTTAAGAAGACAGCGTGCTTCGGCTCTGTAGCTTTGGCAGCATTGCCAAGAAACGTTGTCGCCGAGTATAGACCTTTCCAGCGGCAGTCTCAAACGAAGCGATTTACAGCGCGCGTCCCTTGTTTTGAGAGGGTACGCCAGTGTTGCCCGACTGCGCTGAGCTGTGGAGTTTCTCGTCAGTGGGCTGTGGCAGCCTGCGTCGGCGCACTTCCGGACGCTGGTGGAGGCTAAATTGCCGCGTTCTATTGTTCATTTTGTGTTCTATGGCGAATAGAATTTCTCGAGGTTTTTAAGAATGCATTGTACTATTTTTTGGAACCAAAACAAAAAAATGAAAGCTGTTTTTGTGAGTCCGTGTGCGACAGAACAAACGCAACTGGAATGTTTGTTTCATTTTATGTTGATCTTTTTTACGGCACCATACACTTAGCCGTGTCAATCTACAAAGGTCTTAACCGTCGAAAATATTTGACCACACAGGATATCCGAACTGCATGGGTATTCCCCGCCCACGACATAAAATTTAACGAGTCTCATCAATCGAACAACATATATTGTACGTACCCCACGGTGCCGCGTTATCCGAACAGTATTTGAGAAATGTCTCAAATAACACAGCATATCCATATACAGTGTCGACGATAGTCACTTCACGACGATCGGACGGAATCCTGCGTGTTTTGGGGCACGTTTTAAAGAGAGCTGCTTTTTTAAGCAGTTTCAAAGCAAATGAACGAACGTGTCTATTCTGTCCCCACACCCTGGACCAACCCTATCAGCTATTTTTCTCGAGAACCGGAACACAAGCTGGGGAGGCTTTTTGGAGATTATCTCAACGGAAATAATCCTCCAAGAACGTCGAACTGCCCGCGTCGGGGGCTGCTTGACGTTCGCTCTCTTCGTTTGTTTCTGCGCGAGGTCGAGCAGGCTACGAGCCCTGGTATTCCCTGGTTCTCACAGTGGGAGATAACACACAAAGGGTAAGCATCTGAAACAGGCAAATAAAGTAAAAACTTCCAAGAAAAGCTGGCGAACTACGAATGCAATATGCAGCTGGGGAGTCACGTTGACCCGGTTTCCACAGCTCAGGCAGGTGGCAGAAATTTCTGGCTGATAGGGGTCGCTCGGTTCACAAAATGGCGGCGGCCAGGGAGCTCTTTTTGCAAAGGTCTATAGTCGCTGTTTTAACGCGGTCGTGACGTCGTGTTGAGGCCAACGCCGTTTCGTGACATCAAGTTGCCGTTGTAACGCGGTCGTGACGTCGTGTTGAGGCCGACGTCGTTTCGCGACATCAAGTCGCCGTTGTAACGCGGTCGTGACGTCGTGTTCAGGCCGACGCCGTTTCGTGACATCAAGTCGCCGTTGTAACGCGGTCGTGACGTCGTGTTGAGGCCGACGCCGTTTCGTGACATCAAGTCGCTGTTTTAACGCGGTCGTGACGTCGTGTTGAGGCCGACGCCGTTTCGTGACACCAAGTCGCCGTTGTAACGCGGTCGTGACGTCGTGTTGAGGCCGACGCCGTTTCGTGACATCAAGTCGCCGTTGTAACGCGGTCGTGACTTCGTGTTGAGGACGACGCCGTTTCGTGACATCAAGTCGCCGATGTAACGTGGTGGTGATATCGCGCCGCGTTGAGGACTACGCCGTTACGCGACACCAAGTCTTCGTTGTAAAGCGGTCGTGACGTCGTGTTGAGGCCGACGCCGTTTCGCGACATCTAGTCGCTGTTTTACCGCGGTCGTGACGTCGTGTTGAGGCCGACGCCGTTTCGTGACATCAAGTCGCCGTTGTAACGCGGTCGTGACGTTGTGTTGAGGCCGACGCCGTTTCGCGACATCAAGTCGCCGTTGTAGCGCGGTCGTGACGTCGTGTTGAGGCCGACGCCGTTTCGTGACATCAAGTCGCCGTTGTAACGCGGTCGTGACTTCGTGTTGAGGACGACGCCGTTTCGTGACATCAAGTCGCAGATGTAACGTGGTGGTGATATCGCGCCGCGTTGAGAACTACGCCGTTACGCGACATCAAGTCGCCGTTGTAACGCGGTCGTGACGTCGTGTTGAGGCCGTCGCCGTTTCGTGACATCTAGTCGCTGTTTTAACGCGGTCGTGACGTCGTGTTGAGGCCGACGCCGTTTCGTGACATCAAGTCGCCGATGTAACGTGGTGGTGATATCGCGCCGCGTTGAGGACTACGCCATTTCGTGACATCAAGTCGCCGTTGTAAAGCGGTCGTGACGTCGTGTTGAGGCCGACGCCGTTTCGTGACATCTAGTCGCTGTTTTACCGCGGTCGTGACGTCGTGTTGAGGCCGACGCCGTTTCGTGACATCAAGTCGCCGTTGTAACGCGGTCGTGACGTCGTGTTGAGGCCGTCGCCGTTTCGCGACATCAAGTCGCCGTTGTAGCGCGGTCGTGACGTCGTGTTGAGGCCGACGCCGTTTCGTGACATCAAGTCGCCGTTGTAACGCGGTCGTGACTTCGTGTTGAGGACGACGCCGTTTCGTGACATCAAGTCGCCGATGTAACGTGGTGGTGATATCGCGCCGCGTTGAGAACTACGCCGTTACGCGACATCAAGTCGCCGTTGTAATGCGGTCGTGACGTCGTGTTGAGGCCGTCGCCGTTTCGTGACATCTAGTCGCTGTTTTAACGCGGTCGTGACGTCGTGTTGAGGCCGACGCCGTTTCGTGACATCAAGTCGCCGTTGTAACGCGGTCGTGACGTCGTGTTGAGGCCGACGCCGTTTCGCGACATCAAGTCGCTGTTGTAACACGGTCGTGACGTCGTGTTGAGGCCGACGCCGTTTCGTGACATCAAGTCGCCGTTGTAACGCGGTCGTGAACGTCGTGTTGAGGCCGACGCCGTTTCTGGACATCAAGTCGCCGTTGTAACGCGGGTCGTGGCGTCGTGTTGAGGGCCCCGACGCCATTTCGCGACATCCACGTCCGCCGTTGCTAGCGCGGTCGTGACAGTCGTGATGAGGCCGACGCCGTTTGGTGACATCGAAACCGGCGGTCGGCTTCAACACAGCCGTCACGACCGCGCTACAACGGCGACTTGTAACGCGGTCGTGACTTCGTGTTGAGGACGACGCCGTTTCGTGACATCAAGTCGCCGATGTAACGTGGTGGTGATATCGCGCCGCGTTGAGGACTACGCCGTTACGCGACATAGGTCGCCGTTGTAACGCGGTCGTGACGTCGTGTTGAGGCCGACGCCGTTTCGTGACATCTAGTCGCTGTTTTAACGCGGTCGTGACGTCATCTTGAGGCCGACGCCGTTTCGTGACATCAAGTCGCCGATGTAACGTGGTGGTGATATCGCGCCGCGTTGAGGACTACGCCGTTACGCGACATCAAGTCGCCGTTGTAACGCGGTCGTGACGTCGTGTTAAGGCCGACGCCGTTTTGTGTCATCTAGTCGCTGTTTTAACGCGGTCGTGACGTCGTGTTGAGGCCGACGCCGTTTTGTGACATCAAGCCGCTGTTGTAACGCGGTCGTGACGTCGTGTTGAGGCCGACGCCGTTTCGCGACATCAAGTCGCCGTTGTAGCGCGGTCGTGACGTCGTGTGGAGGCCGACGCCGTTTCGTGACATCAAGTGCGGTCGTGACTTCGTATTGAGGACGACGCCGTTTCGTGACATCAAGTCGCCGATGTAACGTGGTGGTGATATCGCGCCGCGTTGAGGACTACGCCGTTACGCGAAATCAAGTCGCCGTTGTAACGCGGTCGTGACGTTGTGTTGAGGCCGACGCCGTTTCGCGACATCAAGTCGCCGTTGTAACACGGTCGTGACGTCGTGTTGAGGCCGACGCCGTTTCGCGACATCAAGTCGCCGTTGTAACGCGGTCGTGACGTCGTGTTGAGGCCGACGCCGTTTCGTGACATCAAGTCGCCGTTGTAACGCGGTCGTGACTTCGTGTTGAGGACGACAACGTTTCGTGACATCAAGTCGCCGATGTAACGTGGTGGTGATATGTCTACGCCGTTATGCGACATCAAGTCGCCGTTGTAACGCGGTCGGGACGTCGTGTTGAGGCCGACGCCGTTCCGCGACATCAAGTTGCCGTTGTAACGCGGTCGTGACGTCGTGTTGAGGCCGACGCCGTTTCGTAACATCAAGTCGCCGTTGTAACGCGGTTGTGACTTCGTGTTGAGGACGACGCCGTTTCGTGACATCAAGTCGCCGATGTAACCTGGTGGTGATATCGCGCCGCGTTGAGGACTACGCCGTTACGCGACATCAAGTCACCGTTGTAACGCGGTCGTGACATCGTGCCGCGTTGAGCACGATGTGGACGTGGTCGTCGATGCCGACGCTGACGTCGACGCCGACGCTGACGTTGACGCCCCGCGCGAAGTCAAACATCGCAATGACGTCACGTTAACGTCTTTCTGACGTCGTCGTCAACGACAACGTCACAATGACGTCACGACGAAGCCTTTATGGCGTGTAACGTCGTCGTCTTCGCCAACATCAACGTCGATGCACCGTCGCGACGACGTCTTGACGTCGTTTAACGTCGTCGTCATCAACGATGACGTCGTGAAATTGTCGGGACGTCGTCGTGACTTCGAGCTACATCATGTCGACAACGACGTCTACGACTTGACACCAAGGGACGTTATGACATCGCATTGACAAGGACGCCGTCATCCTGACGTCGCGTGGCGTTGTCGTTGTCGTCGTCAACGTCAACGTTGACATCGACGTCACTGTCAGCGGAATATGACGTCAGAACTCAGTCTTGATATCGTGTAACGCCCGTTGTCAACGTCGATGACCGACGTTGACGTCAAGGCGTCGTCGTGATGCGGCATGCCGTTGTGACGACAAGTCAGGTCGCGGTAACGTTATGTATTGACATGACGCCTGACGTCTAGGTTGTATGAAAATATAGCCCAGCGTTCTACTGTTTTTATGACCTTGACCAGTGTGCCGGTCTATACTCTGTTTCACCTTATGATGTACCGCAGGAAAGGCTACAAGCGCGAGCTCCTTGCTCTGGGGCACATCTTGGCGGCACAAGCTCTCGTGACTTAAGAGCAGCTGCGAACGCTATGAGCTCGCGCTTGTAGCCTTCGCTGCGGTACAACATAAGGTGAAACAAAGTATAGCTTGGCGTTTTTATGAAAACAAAAGCGAATATTCCCAGTTACTTTGCTCGTAGCGCACGAAAGGGTGCTACGAGCGAGGTGGCTTGGATTAGCCGTTTATTTCCACATGTGGAGGTTTATAAATAACACTCCGGTGGCCCCACTCATTCTTTCTAGTAGACTCTGCCCAGGGATCCTGGGTTCAATCCCCACCCCTGCCCGTTTCGATCTGGATGAGCATCGTACCGGCGTGCGGTCGTGTTATGGTGAATGTAAGGGGAGGTGTGCCGAACTGAAAATCGATAGCATACCACTTGTTCATGACGCCGGTGGCACCGGTACCACCGGTACACCGGTACCCTGCGCTTGGCGCCATAAGGCGGCGCACAATGGCACCACGCATAGAAGTGCGTCCTGCATGAGCACGCGCAGTACGAGACGCTCTCATGCCCCCCGCGCGTTCGTGCACAACACTTGAGACGCTTCACGACACGCCCCTTCGAGCAGAAATGCACCGGTACCTAAAGGTGCATCCACACGACGGACCGGGCCGCGGACCGATTGATCACGTGATGCGCGGCCCGCGGGCCGCCCGGCTGCAATGAGCATCCACACGGCGGACCAAAAGAGCAGACGACAGAGCGAACGGGCCGGTCTAACCCTCGACCTCACAGCTCCGCCAAACGCATGCAGCGAGCTGCTTTGAGGCTATTTGTAAGGAGCCAAGATGGAGGTTGAACGAAAAAGACGTTTGGCCGCGATGGCCCTGGCGTTGACTATTGAGGACGAGGATGACTTAAGTGAACCGAAAAGGGCAATCCCACAGAGCGGGGAATTGCTCCACGAGCGCGATGAAGTAAAAAGTTGCATCGTCGCACCATGCCGCCATCGTCGCATAACAAAAGGTTCTTCTTCTTCGTCTTCAACAGTTGGCGCCAAAAGAAAACGACTTTGGATTTGGATTCCAATCCAAACAAAAGTCAGCTTGTTGCCAGACTTAGCGCTTCAATTATACTAAAAACGCCGCGGTCCGCCGCCAAGGTCCGGGCAAGAAAAGTCGTTTGGCATTTCTCAGAAGCGCGGGCCGCGGACCGCCGGCGGACCTCAAATACCGGTGACGTAAGATCACGTGATGCACGGCCCGCAATTTGGTCCGTCGTGTGGATACACCTTAAAGCCCCTTCATGTTTCAAAAGTATCGCAAGGTAGGTGCGTTGATGCACGAGGCACGTGCAGAGCCGTATATATAGAGAGTTTGGTCAATGGGAGGCGCGGACAGAGCCAGGGCGTGCGGCAGACTCGGAAAGAGGGCTTGGCATGCTCTCTTGACCAACCAGAAGCCGAAAAGAATCCCCTAGCGGTGGTAGCGAGAAACAGGTCTGATCAAAGGTCTATGTTCGTAAATGGTATTAATAAGCGCGTAAGAGTGATGTGTAGTAACTCTTTGTGGTTGAAAATAGGGTACACGTGTTGTTTTCATCATGATCATGAAGAAAGATGTAAGAAACGAATGCGCCGCTCAACTCTGTTTTGCTCGGACAGAGTGTGACCGCTCGGACGGCAGATTCCCGGCCCTCGGCGCTTGGCGTACGGATTATGTCGATCGTTCCGCTAGTCGCACTCTTCCACCATCATTTTGGATGAGCGTGATTGCAACATCACGTATACCATATTTTCTGTCATCGAGAGTTACTCCACAGCCAGGCTATTATTCCCGGCTTCTGGTTGGTCACATTCGAATTTCTGAAGACGCCCTGGAACACGCCCAGCCCGCTTTCGGCCAATGGCGCCTCCTGATTTGTTTCCTATACTTCCCAACGAATGGCCAAACTCTCTACATATACGGCTCTGGGCACGTGCAACGTGCAGCCCTTGGGAAGATCATGGCGGCAGCGCGCAGCACTGAGCTAGATTTCCGACGCCATGATCTTTCCAGATGTGGCGCGCGGCACGTGTCTCGCGCATTTCCACAACAATCAATGGCGCCACTTTTCCCAGGATAGAGGGGCTTTACCGGTACCTAGAGTTCCTGTATAGGCTCCCTACGGGAGCCAGAGTTGCGCGTTTGATTCCACGTGCCGCGTGCCGCCCTCGCCGCTATTCGCCGAGATCCGATCACGTGAGGAGCCGTATCAAGTGTCGTGCAGCAAAGTAGACGTTGCACGCGCCCCGGCGTACGTTCCCCGGCTTTTAAGCGCGCGAACGCGCGGCGCTGCTATTCGCCGAATTCAGTCACGTGAGGAGCTGAATCCAAATGCCATGCATGAACGCGCAACTCTGGCTCCCGTAGGGAGCCTATAGACGCTTTAAACACGCGTTCGACTCGCGCTAGAGTGAGCCGCCATTGCCGACCTTCTCCTGTCTTACCGAGATTCCTAGCCACTGAAGCGGGCGTTGACGAGCCTCCACAAAGGCATATGCTGGGGAGAAGGACGCAGTAGCAGCTAAAGTGGCAATAACCTGTCCTGCTGTGGTAATGATGATGTGAAGCGAACGAAATAAGAGGAAACAAAAACTGAAGGTCGGTTATGGCGGCGCCCATGCACAGCTGCCTGAAAGCGTCTATACAGGAACTCTACCGGTACCCTGGCTACAGCGCCACTTTTTTGTCATGAAGCGGCAGCACGTTGAACTACCCAAGAATGCGAAGCGCTCGGTACACCTACCTCTATAGCCACCATAGTCGTGTATCACTACTGCGTGATGCACGATAAATACCCCAGGCTAGCGGTTGTACTGCACTTGTTAAATTTTTCATCTACAGCTGGGAGACTCGTCGCCTATTGATGCAGACCAAGTTCTAGGCTGTATAAACATACACACAAACCAGTTCTAAATCTGATTTCCTGTAATGCATTCCTATGGGAAAACGAAAATGCGTTTTCTCTTCAAGCTCGATTATAAGACCAAATATTGCTTAGTTTTGTGACAGAGCAAAAAGTTTCGAACGTTTCACAATTGGATGTACAAAAATGTGTGTCAGTTGGAGCGTTTTTCTTTAGAATTCATTGCGTCGAGCACTGCGCTAAAATAGCCGAATGCACACGTATAGGGTGGTCCAAGTCACCAGGCTCGATCTAAAATGGACCGTAAAAATCGACGCCTGCACGTAGCAATCTAAACTTTTCGTCAAAGGTGTATTTCACAGGTCGGTTTTTGTCTTGTAAAATTACAAAGCCTAGTTCTCTTTCTGTAAAAAATAAGGCCAAGAAACTTGCGAGGGTCAACGGCGGGTGGCTACGCAGACGACAGGGGTTCAGTAGCGGGGTGTGTTTGGCGTTCGTATACTGATAGATGGCGCTACCTCCTTATTGCGACGGCTCGTGACCACCGTGGTTTATTAATTTGCACATAATCTTTTTGAAATGTACTTTCGGTTAAAAAATAAATGCGGACAATAAAAGCAGAACTTGAAGTAAAAAAACGCGTCTACATAACGGCGGCGCTTTTGCTGCTAACGGATTTCGTCTGCCTGTCGTCTGCTTTCTTTCGCTGATCGGCTGCACCTTCGGACGCTGCTCCTGATGCCGTCTATCAATACGAACGCCAAACACACCCCACAACTGAACCCTTGTCGTCTGTGTCGCTGCCCGCCGTACACCCTGGCAAGTTTCTTTGCCTTCTTTTTTTACAGAAAGAGAACTATGCTTTGTAATTGTACAAGAAAAAACCGACCTGTGAAATACACCTTTGACGAAAAGTTTAGACTGCTTCGTGCAGGCGTCGATTTTTACGGTCCATTTTAGATCGAGCCTGGTGACTTGGATCACCCTATATATTACGTGTTGACGTTGCAGACTGCTATTATAGGGCACGTATTTATGAAGCACAGAGAGTGAATCAGCTTGACAAAACGCCAAAAGAATGCTAATATATGCCCAATCAAACAATCAAAACAGACGACAAGAACGAAGCATGGAGCTATGTACATAGAGTTATTTAAGATGCCTTCATGTGCGCTTTGCTTGGGGTGATGACGTCTGGCCATTTTGTTTCGAACCGTTATTTTTATTTTTTTCTCTAAAGCGCGTGAAAGAGCGTGTCCCTGCACGCGCTCGTGGCGCTGACTGTGTTACGGCGACATTTTGTTTCCAGTGATTACTTTGTATTTTCCCTGTGAGCGCGTGCTGTCGGAATCGGGTACTACAAACGATAGCATCACCCTAAACGACAGTGTTCTAGAGAGTTGTAGTGGCAAGAGCGGCGGTCACCGCGTGAAGATTTTGCGCGTAGACGACACCGTAGCGCTGCTGTTCTGTGCCCTAGGAACTGTGGCAAGAGGCTTGAATAAAGAATAACAAAGCCCCGGCGACACACACGCTTCATGTCTAGAGCCCAGCGGACATTAACGTTGGTGGACATGGCCTCGTCTCGTCCTTCCTAGATATTGCTTCAGGAACGTGCCCCCGTCAGCCTCGCCGTCGGCGCTGCTGGGCGTGTACTACTGTGGTTCGACTGCAGCTTTTCGCGACGCAGGACAAGTGCTAATGTGAAAAATTGTAGGTTTTTCTTAGCACTATTTCCTCTAGAGTGTGTGCTATCCTCTACTTTTATTATTCGCGTGTTTTTGATTGAGATCATTTGAATAATATCGACCCCTCCCCCTTTCCCAGTACTGACAGGTCGTTCAACAACGCTATCACTTGGGCTACACGCTTAATAGCTGCGAAAGAAACCACGCGATACTAATATAACAAGAAAAAAATAGTCTAATAAATCTCAATAAATCTCTCACTTTTTTAATGGTGAGAGGAACAATAAACTGATGTAATGGTTTTTGTCATCGTGTTGCTAATGTGGAAACCAGCGTTGTGTAAGGTGCAAGGCCGAGCGCATTTGGGAACGGCCAAGGTGCCACTGTAACTGGCGAACATATAGCAAATTGTCTTTTGTGGAAGGCAATCTATGAATGAAAAATACCTCGATTGGGAGTACATGAAGCATTAAAATAGAATATGAACACAAACTTCAGCAACCCCTAATATGAAAAAAAAACATTTATTCGCAACTCACTGCTTTATGACTTCTCAAAAGTGGTAATGCACTTCATCGACATACACAGCAAGCACATGACAGATATCCAGCAACATACTACGCAAAAAGACTATAAAATAGTCATACTATATTGCGGCATAGAATCCTAACCTCTTCGCCATTCACGATGTGCACATAGTCCCGAAGGATAAGGCGCGGTTCAAAATGTATCTCGCACACCGCTGATGTCTCGGCGAGGTGGTTATCTTCTCGATTATGATTTTTTTCCCCACTGTAGTCTGCGCGACTCCTCCTTTGGCGCACGAAACAGCGATGGCTTATGATCGCTGGTGGCAGCCCTTGTTGACCGGGCAGCCCGACTTTCATCCCGGCGCGAAGCAGTGTGCGCGTCCGTCTTTTTCCTTGCATTTATGACCGAGACGGCAACGGAACGGGGAAGACTCCCCACCACTACACCACAAAGAAAAGTGCTACGGTGCTACGTTCGGGAGAAGCGTACCGCCTCAGCTTCGTCGTCGTCTTCGCTCATCGCACATCTGCCATCTGCCACAAATTCTCCTAGGGCACGGAACTCTAGCGCCACTCACGGCATCTACGTTGACCGTCTTCACGCGGCCTATTGTAAGCGGGCGCCGCTCTTGCCACTACACCCTCTAGAATACTGTACCCTAAACAGAAGGACATTGAGGCACTCTAGAGTTATTACAATAAACGCTAGATGTTCAGTTGGCGCTAGAGTGCTGTTGCATTTTGAAGCGGACAGCAACAAGTCTAAATTGAATTTCCGGTAATGCATTCCCATGGGAAACCGCAAATGCGGTTTCTCTTCGCGCTCGATTATAAGAGCAAAGTTTGCTTAGTGTTGTGACAGAATAAAAGTTTAGAACGTTTTACAATTGGATGTACAATAATATGTGTGAGTTAGAGGGCTTTTCTTTGGAATTCATGGCGTCGAACACTGCGCTAAAGTAGAGTGCTATTATAGGGCACGTATTTACTCATATAGTCAATGTTATGAAGCACACAGAGTGAATCAGCTTGACAAAACACCAAAAGCATGCTAATATATGCCAAATCAAACAATCAAGACAGACGACAAGAACGAGGCATGGAGTTAGGGAACGAAGAACATGTACTGGACTAGTAACAAACTGTGCATTAGTAAGAAACTGCGTTTCCGTCATCTGAATGCTATTACAGCTTGCATAAACCCTACGCACTTTTTAATTGTTCTTTTAGAGCGCAGCTCTCAGGCGTCCGTTTGGGGTTAAGGGACGCCGGCGTCGCCCTAACTGCGCGTTGCATTATAGGACGTGTGACGTCACACGTGACATCACCGGGGTTACTCTCACGAGGGTAACCCTCACGGGGGTAACCCTCACGGGGGTAACCCTCACAGGGGTTACCCTCATGAGGGTTACTCTCAAAAGGACTGTCCTCACGAGGGGAACCCTCTCGAGGGTTATTCTCACGAGAATAAACCTCACCTCTGTGAGGGTAACCCTCACGGGGGTTGCCCTCATGAGGGTAACCCTCAACGTTACCCTCGTGACGCCACGTGTGACGTCATTATGGGAAACACGTGTGTGATGTCGCACGTGGCGCATGACGTCACGCATGACGTCCACGCATCTAACATTGCCAATATTCTCCGCTAAATTTAGCGGGGAAGGAGGAGGCGCATATTCTTCCCTCTGTACCCTCCGTTCCTCCTCCTCAAGAGCTGCGCCTCAATTTGGTGTTAAAAAGAATTGTAAACGCCTTTCATGTTTTCTGCTTTAGTTGATAGCCTGTATTGACATATCACGCTGTACAACATACACCTGTGCTTCAATGTTGGCTAACTTAAACATCGCTCAGTAATTAAAAAAAAAAACACATTAAATAAATAAATTACTTTTATAATGTGAATAAAGCTACATAGTGCCCGTTACGAGTAAAGAAACTACGCTGATTTTAAATATTCCCTGGCGGAGAGAAAAATATCATGTACGTTTTCCCATTGTAATACACAGGAAGACTGGAAATGAATGGCTGGATGAAAGCGTTTATTGAGAAACAAGATCAAAATAGCTGTGCAACAATTTCAGTGCTCTGCTTAAATAATTTGGAATTTGGTGTCTCGACCTTTCTGAAGTAAAGAACAAAAAAAAAAACGCTTTTGCCTCATGTCCTAGTTTTTATTTTAAAAATGGACGAAGATGGAGGTTTTCGGCACCTCTCACCTCCTTCAGCATCTTCCGAGTCACCAGCGCTGTGACATGAATGGTGAACGCGCAGGGTTCCGGTGAAGCACTCTCTCTCGAGCCATCAGTGAGCAGCTAGAGCTCACCCACTCGCGACCACGTGACCACATGCTTGCGCAGCGCGATCAACATGGCGAAAGGAGGAAAGTCGTCCTTGTCCGGCCATCCCCGTCTGGCTCTGCCCCCGTCCCCCTCCGGCTTCTGGCGGCTGCTCGCGGTAGCAGATAGAGCTGGCGGTTTTGTGGACCTCAGATAGACGGCGCCACTAAAATTCCGTATAATAAAAGTTTTGTCGACTATGCCAGGTTTTTGACGCATTTATATTTATGTTGGAACTACAAGATTTATAGAAAAGTTACCTTTTATCGAGCAGGTATACGCACAACTTTCTATCTTTTTACAAGTCCCCCGTGGACGTCATGCCGCGTGGTTCTCATGGCCGCCGTTCGCGGCTGCAGGTCGTTAAATATTCTAACTTTTGCCTCGTGATCACGCGGCCAAATTTCAACATTTTGAAGGAAGAAGATGTGTTTTCTGCCTTTTGTGACAAGATAAAAAATGTCAAAAGTAGAAGATTCAAATTCGTTCAACGTTAAAATCATTGCACAGCTCCTTAAAAGGGGTCATGAAACGATTTTCCTACTTCTTCCTCTTTAGCTTTAATCCTCAACTCAAATGCGAATTGTGAAATCACGCCGCCGTGACATTCTTGGGCACCGGTGCGATGACTCCTAGCTTCCACCGTGCTGTTTATGCACACCATAGAACTTGTCATTCCCCAGTGACGATAAGTTCCGTCAGGGCACTCATTGGCCACGAACGCGAATCCGAATATTCGTCGACGAATTTATTGTTGACGAGCGCATACGTCCGAGTGACTCAGTTCTCGTGTCCAATGCGTGAGCTGGGCTCGGCTGACGTCAGTTTGGAGCCGCTGACGCGCTTTGGGAACCGCGGATGTATCATAGTGAAAAGGCGGAGAGCTTGCGAAAGGAAGAAGGTACAAAATAGTCCGCTATATTTTCAAATGTACGTACCGAAAAGCTGGCTGTTGACTTTCTACCCACTTTCTTTTGGCCAACTAAACGATATGCGATTAGTAAAGTCACAATTTAAAATCTTTTATCCCCGCCCAAATTTCGTTTCATGGCCCCTTTAAGAGTGCTCGATGACTGAAGTCATCGCAACACGGTGACATTATGGTCTGGCGTCGTCTTTTGGGGGAATTAGAGAAGTTGGTTTAAATGCAGGATGTCAGGCCGCCTGTAGAGATATACTCTAACAGCGATCTGAGCACCCGAGTATTTCGTTGGGAATCACCCGCCGGGTGCGTCCAGTCCTGGAGATTGCTCGGCGGGTCGGTTTGTTCCATCTTGCTGAAGATGAGGCGCCTGTACAATTTTAGACATTTGCAGTCCCAGAGTATATGGTGTAAACTGTGTCACGAGTCCTCCTCCCTGCGAAGTTTGCACCGGGGGTCAGGTGGTACTGCGTAGGGGTGTTCTTTCTTGAGGGCATAAAGATCTAATCAGAGTTGGGCAGTATCGCGATACAATTGTATCGCGATAGTATTTCAGAAATACATTTTGTATCTGTATTTCTGTATCGCGATACATTTTTAAGCAGTATCTGTATTCCTGTATCAAAATACATTTTGAATGTTTCTTTGTATCGCGGTACAATCAGGGTGCAATGTATTTCGTTACATTTCTTGAGAAATACTCCCCCTCCTCCCCCCCCCCCCCCCCCTCCGAAAAACAAAAATACAAGTCCGAACGCAGTTTGTTTTTTACTTCTGAGGGCACCAGGGTTCAAGGAGATGCTGGGGCGTTGTTACCATGCTGACCAAGGTTCCTTCAGATTCTCCAAACTATTTTTCTATGCGTCCTCTTCTCTCTTCTGAGAAGTGTTGCATAACCGGGAACTCGAACCAGGTGGCGTGCCAGGAGTCGAGTCAGAGCATCTTCTGCCGCAGGTCCTTAGATAGGGATTTCTTGAGTCATTGTTTTCTGGCATCCAATGCCCGAGCTGCTAACCGTCTCTCTTGCCTTAGCGTACACAGTATACCCAGCCGGCAAAGCTGAGTCCCAGTCCGTTGCAGCACGAGCCTGGGGGTGGTTGACTTGAAATAGTGGGATGACTCAAGGGTACGTCATCAACCGACGTGAACGTAACCCGCAGCTCTGGTGATCCGAAATCCAGGAAGGAGGCCAGATATGGCCTCGTTGTGCCGACCCAGACTTCGTACACCTGCGACTCATCTCGAGCGCGCTGTTTCTCGGAGAGCTCGCACGTGTGCCGGCAATATCAGGTCGCAATCCACGAGGTCTCTGTTTGGATGATGCTAGGCGAAACCTGAGGACCGCAATCCATGTGCCGGTGGCGGAGGGTCGGCAGGAAAGACCTTCACAACAGGGATGCATCCGTATCGTTTTTTCAATCGTAACAGAAGATAAGACATGTATTCCAGGATGCTTTAGGTGGTCCACTATGCTCGAAAATTCCAAATGACACTGCCTGCACGATCTTCAACGAGGTAACCTACAACGAAAGTACAGAGCGCGACACTGTTAGCGTGGACAAGCGATCGCCGGTTTTTCCAGTTTTTCTTTTTGAAATCAAGGGATTTCATTCAAGTTATTATTGCTACGGAAAGATCTCATTTCGTTCTATAATGTAAGCGATAAAATTTCGTGCTCGCTAATACTATTTAGAAGTAAAACGCGAAAATGCGCCGATGTCGTGTTCGTGCTAATAGTGTCGCGATGTGTACGTGTTGTCCTTTCATACTGTAGCGTGGTAAAGTTTCATCTTCGAGGCCACACCTACAGATCAAGAATACCAGTTCATACCACCGTGACGTCATGTGATCAATGATGACAGGGGCGCCCTTATTGGACAGGGGCGTGGTAACATTTCCATGTGATTTAGGATAACATAGAATTTATTTAGAAATCGAAGTCTTTTCGCATCCCTCGTCAGACAGACAGGATGTTAGGGAAAGGACCGCGGTCAGTCCTTGATGGAACGTTTTTTTTATTTTTTAGCCCATTGATGACTCCTCGCCATCCGAAACAACTACCTTCAAGGCAGAGTGCCAAGCCTACGGGAAAGTAATTTCGGGATCAAAAACTTTCACTTCCAACTTCAAGCTCTATCTCATTTGGCGTCTCAAACAAATTTGAAAAATGTATTGCAGTATCAGTACTTCTGTACTTGTATTTCTGCCCTCTCTAAATTGTATTCCTGTATTTGTATTTCCAAAGACCTTTTGCCTCTATTTAAAATGTATTTCCGATACGTATCGCGATACACATTTACAGATATATTTCAGTATCAGTATTTTAGCTACGATTTTAATGTATCCAAGTAGATATAGTTTTTAGTATTTCTACCCAACCCTGGATCTAATTTGTATAGGAAGCTTGGAGTCACCACTCCGCCAGTGCGAATGCGCCGTAGCAGCCCCATTTCTTTCTTCAAAATGTTTCCTTCGGGATAGGGTGTTCCTCCGGGGACCAGGATCCTCCGAGGATCGAGGCGTTTCCTTGTTCGTTGGTTTCGTCGCAGTTCTTCAACGGGGTCGTACGTATCCTGGTCCTCATGAGGATTTTCGTTGCAATCGCTCGGTTGGGGGCGTGACGGGCAGACGTCCGACGCCCGGAGCTGCAGGGACGGGTGCGTGGGGTTTCTCATCGCCTGCTGCGCGGCTTCGTGTGCAACTCGTTGCCCGGTGTTCCCTCATGTCCAGAAACCCACCTGACGCTGATCTTGGCCCCTTGTTTTGGCATAGTTAGATTGCGGAGTCCACTGATTGCTTGAATGGTGGGACTTGCCGAGTACTTGTGTTATTGAAGTTCTGTAACCACTTCTTGGGAGTCCGTATAGAGAACTGGCGGCTGGCCAGTTCCCAGGTGGGGTGCCCCTTCAATGGCTTGCAGGACAGCTTTGCTCTCTGCATATTCAGGTGCGTGTGATGGCCTGGGGGACTTCCTTTGGTCACTGTCCAAATTACGTGGTTCTTGAGGTAGGTTACTGCAGTGGCCCAGCCTGTGGTGCTGAGGCTAGCGTCTGCGTAGGCCACCATGTTGTTAGGGATTGTTAGTATCTGTGCTAGATCTTTCTTGTGTTGTCTTGCGTAATGTTCCTGACGTTTCTTGTGTCTATCTGCATGCATGTTCTCAGGTAGGGATTTGGTGTCAGCTGTCACATTGATTAGTTCCTATGGGGATGGTCTTCTGGGAAGTGGAAGATCTGCCTGTATTTGTACACCCATAAATTTTGCAATCATCCTGCCTTCGTTTGTATGTTGTAGGCGAGACGCTTGAGCATCTTTCTGCTGCTGGATCAAATCCGCGATATCCGGGATGAAGATACACTTGGCTAGCTCTTTATTCCGGGTGTGTTTCGGGAGTCCGACGATGGTTCTTCTTGCTTCATTTAGAAAGGTCTTGAATTGGTTGCGGTGTCGCCGGGTGAGGGGATATAATCCTGCCGCGTAGGTAATTTTTGAGACTAGTACTGGCATGACAAGCTTCTTTGCCATCTTTTTCCCCGCGCTGCCCATTTTGGGTGAGATCCGCTTAATCGGATTGATGCCCTCTTTCCATTTTTGAAGTGTTTCGGCGGTACAGGATGTGGTGTTCGTTGGCGAATATCCAAAGTTTGCTCCTACACTTTTTATGAAGTTTCCTCGTTGGATTGGATTTCAGGCAAAGGTGAGCCCTAGGTTTTTGTTGTTCTGATTCCTTCCATATATAATGTACTTCGTTTTTTTTTTTTTCAGGTAAATGTTATTTTCCTACTTCGTTGGAATATGAACCGATGGTGTTGAGTTGTCGTTGCAGAGCTATTGCTTGCAGTTCGGGGTTGCCTTCGTGTGTCCATGTGGTCACATCATCTGCGTACGCAGCGGCTTTGGGGGGGGGGGGGGATTTCATACAGTTTCCATAAGAGCGGTGCCATTACTATATTGAATAGGGTTCAGGATATTACTGCTCCCTGCGGAACGCCAATGTTGTTATCGCGTGTTGGCCCTTCCCTGCCGTCTTTGCCACAACCAGCTATAATGTTGTAGGTGCATCCCAAGAGGAAGGTTTTGACGAAGTCGAGTTGTTTTCCGTCAAGTCCTTGTTGTTCCATTTTGTCGAATATGGGACTCGTGGGGGACAGTATCGAAGGCCTTTTTGATACCTATGGATGCAATCACCCGGATTTGTTTCTTGGCTGGGTGCATACCGACGACATCTTTATAGATCATAGGTAAGCTGTCATGAGTGCTAAGATAAGCCCTAAAACCGGTTTGCGTGGAACGGAAGATGCCTAGATTTTCTGCGTTGTATTGGAGTCTGGCAACCACCATGCGCTCAAGAAGTTTACCCATGATTGATGTAAGCGAAATTGGACGTACGTTCTTGGGGTGCGTCTCTGGTTTTCCTGGCTTGGGTATGGAAGTGATGAGGGAGAGCTTCCATTCCTCAGGCAACTGCTCTGATACCCATATGTCGTTGAACAATCTTAGGATAACGAGTTTGGTTGTATGGGGTGTATTACTAAGCATTGAGACCGTGATGCCATCGTGGCCTGGTGCACTTTTGGTTCGGTATTGGTGAATCACAGCTCAGAGTTCCCACTCGGTAAAGGGGAGGTCCCGGGGTTTGTCCGATGGTCCCGCATGCTTAGGAAGATATATCTCGGCTTTTGGTTTGGTGGTGGGTTGCGGGAAGAACGTTTTCTCCAGTTCGTCTAGAATTTCCCTGGGCGGTGCGTACTCCGTGGTAAGCGTCGCTCTTAATTCTATCAGTGCTCGAGGAAGTGCTTGGTTGCTTTAGTGTCGGGTAGCCTTTCAGTGCTACCCTCGGTGGTTTCTTCTCTTATTCAGGTGCCTCCTCTTTTTTCCTTTCTTCCACTGGCTCGTCCTCCTTGGGCTTTCGCTTTAAGTATCAGATTGACACGCTGGCTGCGGGGCAGATGTCAAGGACTTTACTACAGTCCTTGACATCTTTGGCAGATCATAGTTGTTGGTTGGTAGAGTGTTAATCGTATAATGAGGCCATGATACACAATACTTCTCGGTGGTTGTTTCCTACGAACGTGACAAGGGCGAGGCCTCAGCTGCCGAGAGGCCTAGCATGTATGATTTCGTGGGATCGGCTCGAAAGAGCTTCTTCTAGCTGTTTCGATGTCTCTTGCGGGTCTATTCTGTGCGCAACTCTTCTGCACATGTCCCCTGGTAGCGTTTCGTGTCCGATGACCTCAACTACTTCCGCGGGTGCTTTGATCGACGTTACCTTAAGCAGTCGGGCAACGTGTTTTCGGACTCGTACCTTTACGGTAATTGTGTTGGCTGCCTTGTTCACGCGGAATGTCGGTAGCTCTGATTTCTTGCACGTGGCCAGGTTCAGGCATAGATTCGTTTTTGTAGAGACGATGCGGGAACGCTTGTGAGATCGTACGGCTCCCTCGAGTGGAAGACGACATTGAAACGTTATTCTAGTTGGTCGTTGTTTGTGTCCATAGCCGCGGCAGTAAGAAAATTGGAAAGATTCTTACTTGCCCTTTGCTTCTTCTTCCTATAATGGACTTCTCTGCACTTCTGCTCACAGTCATCGTTCGTATCTTCGGGTTCTTGGCTCGTTTCGCAGGTATCCATATTGGTTCCAACTTGGAGCTCCGATAAGTCAGACTGGTTAGATGTGATGCTTCCGCTGGGTTTTCTCAATCTCTTGCTAGAGGCATTCCGGACGTTTTCATCCAGTGAAGAAATGTCGGTAGCAGCGCGTTGCCGGTTAGGCTTGGCGATAGGGTGTCGTGAAGTAGCCGGCTTCATGTACCGGTGCTTAGCGAAAATATTCGCCTCAACGTTAGAGTTGGAGTCAGAGGGGTTCTGGGCAATTCGAGTACCGTGCTGGGCTTCGGAGGTTGCGATTGCCGGCTGGGTTGGTACCAAGGCCGTGGGGCTTGGCGACGCCATGCCACGCTAAGCCCAGCGTTAAACTTACCGTTCGACTGGCCTGCCGCTCTCAAACAGATTTGAAAATTTCGAAAATTTGGTTTCTTAAAAAAAAAATTCACTTGGCGTACTCACGTGATGTGCCAGTATGTCAAGGATGTGATGTGCCGGTATGTCAAAAAAAAAAAATTCACTTGGCGTACTCACGTGATGTGCCGGTATGTCAAGGAGCCCTTTTCGTGCCATAAATGACTCCCAAAATTGGCGTATTGCAGCTTATTCGGCAGAGCTCGAAGAAACACTGCCGCTCCCTACATATGATAGCGGCAACCATCGACGACTGGAAAAGTAGACTGGTTGCTGTCTGCTTTAGTTTACAACCGGAAGTCCCGTAGACACTAGCGCCAGCTGAGCCTCTAGCGTTTATTGTAATAACTCTATGGTGTTCCTCGCGTCTACTGACAGGCCCCAAGCGGGCACGAGATGGGAGGAACGAGATGCTTTTCTCCTTCTCCAGGCAGGCGGGAGAAAGTTTCCGCCCTCCCACCTCAGCTTCTTTTGGTTTCGTTTTTCGAGTACATCGCGCGCTTTGTTTATTAAATGTTGTTGAGTTGATTGAGCTTCAGCGTCAGCGAAGGCCGCCTGTAATTTCGTCTCCCACTCCAAACGTCCAGAACATTTCGCTTGCATTGACGTTTTTACCACCAATTTTATCACACGAGCAAACAGCGAAAAACCGCTAGAAACAGCGAAATTCCCGGAGCAGCGTCAGCAGCACTACCTACACTGCTAAGATGGCCGCCTCCGGTTTGCGGAACGACCTTTCGACTCTTTCGACTAGAGATGCCGCGAACTTTTGTTGAACCTAACTTTTAGGTCGAACTTTCGGGGTTCGACTGGTTTGACAAACCTGCGAACGTTTAACCACATTCGACTGGTTCAACTTTGTGGACAGTGTGGCCAGACTTTGATATAAGCATGTCTAAGTTTGGAGAATTTCGTTTTTTACGCGAAGGGTTATTTTTGTTTTAGGAACAGGTACAATTAACAGAAACTAATTATAATCACTGAAGAAATCAATAACTTAATTTTTTGTACTGTATTAACTGAAATAACCAATCAGTGCTGCCCTTATTTCATCCCTTAGCCATCATTATCCAATCCGACGCCAACTGACCAGCCTGTCGCGCATGCGCATAACAGTTGATCCCGAGTCGAACATTTGTCCAACTTTTCACTAGAAGTTCGAAAACGTCGAACCTAATCGAACTTGAACCTCGACTGGTTCGCGACACCCCTAGTTTCGACGTTGACGCTATGGAAACCGCAAAAGCAGCGTCAAAGACAGGCTAGTTTTGCTGCCGGTGGCCTGGGTGCCTTCTGTGCTGAGTTCGGTACTGTCTTCCGATGCCGAGTTCCAAGGCGCATTCAACGTGGCTCTGTATTTCTGCGTGTCACCAACATAGCAGCGGCATCAGGATGACAATGTTGTGCGTTGTGAACGGAAGACCGCAATTATCGCCAATGCGACCGTGTGTTCGCGTATCAGCGGTGTAACAATAGGATGAGATGACGTAAAATTTCGGGCATTGATGCGCTGGCCGGGCCGTGATCGGAGGGGGCGGGGTGTCGCATGTTGACATTCCGCTTTAAGAGTTTAAGACCGCTTGAGGGATTGCGGGGCAATCGATCGACGTGCGGAGAGTGATGTTGAAACGCTGGTCTTAACCGTAGCTCCTATCGTACACTGGCCAATGTGACTGTCGTCTGCGATGTCCTGTTGTCTACTCTACAAGAGCGATAGCGCTCTCGTGAAAGGACTGAACAGTGTGGAAATATGACGGAAAGTAGGTATATTTACAGTTTGGAATTTTAGCCTCATAGTTTTCTCGCCCCAGTCTCAGGCAATTTAAAGGAATGGTAAAACCACACCAGCTCGCCTGCGCTCTCACTCTAATATCCTTTATATTGCTATTTCAATATAATACGATTTCTGGAGAAACTGCCGTCCAAATGGCGCGCTGGGATGGGCGCTAGACGTTTTCGAGCTCGCCACGGCGTAGCTCCGTGTACTTAACACCTACCCCAAGTCGCGGCTTTGACTTCATCCAAGTTAAGCGGGTTTCACATGCAGCGATTCCGCGGCTGAAATCGTTGCCGCTAGCGGCGCGGCGGCACGGATCGCGAGGTTTCATTTCACATGAGCGTTTTCTGCCGTTGCGATGGCCAATGTTGCTTGCAGCAAGCTGATGGGCACAGTCGGTTACAGCGGCTCCTAACAACAATTTTAATGCCGTAGTTTTTAGTTTCCCCTTTAATTTCACCTTAATAAAACAAAAATTCGTTTAAAATACTAAACAATAACCCTTGGTCTTATTTCTTTATGTTTGTCTTTTCGAACTTCGTTGTCGCGGAGGATAAAACCTTGGATCATCATCGGCAGCGTCAGGGGGAGCGCCTTCCTCGAATGTAAAGACTCCAACTGATATGGCCGACCCGAACCTCCTGGACGGCATTGGAGTTGTTGGTATTTCCAAAATGTGCAGTGGTTTCATACCGGTCTTGTCCGTCACTTTCACGGCCTCAGTCACCTCTTCCCAGAGCTTCTCTTTGGTTCCATTTTTCCTAAATTCATTGAGCTGAGCGTGCATAAGAACCCGACGCTCCAACACTTCACTGATAATCAGTTCATTGAACTGGGCACGATACATTTGACACACTTTGTCATACTTGGTGTGGCGATCTATGTTACAATGTTGCTCAGTTCTTCTTTTTCTTTTGTTTTTCTCACTATTAGCCCCGAGAGCGAACACAAGCGTCGCTGTGGTCGGCCTTCCACGATTGGCCGAACGCTGACTATGACGTAAGAAAGGGGATTATCATCGACGGAAATAAGAGGAATGAAAGAACTTTAATTTTGACGGTGTTGGCAGTGTTCCTTTAAGAGCGCAATGATTTCAAGCTTCCACCATGCTATTTACAAACACCATCGAACTTGTTGTTTGCAAGGTAATGACGTAACAAGGGGGAACCATAAGAGGGCGCCACCACAACTTTTCGCCGCTAATACTCGGCGACAACTTTTCTGGGCAATGAAGGGAATACTAGGGGGGGGAGCTCCTGCACATGTATCACTCCGCCAAGCATCCGGGCTTTCATTACATCAGTTTTGGTTTCGTTGTCGGCATTCAAGGTAAGCACTCTATACAGCTCGTTAGTGTCTATGAAACCGTTTCCACTGAACATACCCGGGCTCAGAGCAGATGCCATCTGTTAAGGAAGAGATCCCGGGCACGTCCGTTTCAATGGTGTCGGTTTATCGTTCCCTCTCGTGCCGTTCATGATCTCGTGGTTCTGTGCTCCTCTACCTCCTTTTCGTCTTGTTGCCTACGGGTATTCACACGAGGGAGAAATCCCGGGGATTTCTCCCCGGCACGCACATCCCACGACGAAAACGACAGGCTTTGCGATGTGCAAAAGCCTCGCGTTTTCATCTCGTGATGCGCGGGTGCCGGGGAGAAATCCCCGGGATTTCTCCCTCGTGTGAATACCCCGTAACTAGAAAACTAATTTAATTTTTATATTTTTATT
This sequence comes from Ixodes persulcatus, assembly GCA_013358835.2. Taxonomy (NCBI): domain Eukaryota; kingdom Metazoa; phylum Arthropoda; class Arachnida; order Ixodida; family Ixodidae; genus Ixodes; species Ixodes persulcatus. The sequence goes on from JABSTQ010011208.1 coordinate 30,587, forward strand.
GTTCAAGATTCATAGTGATGTGACAATTATTATTCAAATGACGAATATTAAGATTATAATTTACGTTACAGCCAAAACACAATTTAGACCCGGGGACTGTGTTCAGCCGCGTAAGAAGACAGCGTGCTTCGGCTCTGTAGCTTTGGCAGCATTGCCAAGAAAAGTTGTCGCGGAGTATAGCGCTCGCACAAGCCACTTCCGATTAGCGTCTCTTGCACTTGCTACAGTTGGTACTCAAGCGAGGAAAGCAATAAAGAGCCGCGTAATTCCTTGAGAAAGCAAATTCCGAGGAAGGGGCAGCAATCCCCCTCCTTCATAATCTCCTCAACAGTTTCGACGCGACTGCTGAAGCAAAGAAGCTCGACCCGCCGGAAAACAGAAACCTCAAACCAGTCGCTTGCGTACTTTCTCTGCTTGTCGTCTGCTTCAAGAACGTGAAAACGCCGCCGTCCTATGCACCAGCTTTCCCGCGGTGTTTCTCCTCCTGTCACGTGATTTTCCTGCCGCGCTGTGAGTGGCCAGGGCGGAAGCTGCCGCTCTGCCGCCGCGAAAAATTTCCAACCTGGTGGAATCGTGCAATACCACCTAGAATACAAGGCCTGCGCATGACGTTTCGTTAGTAGATCCCCGACCCGCCCCAAGCGGCAAACAGGCTGAAGCTTGACGAGAGTATGGGCCGCGTCGCAACTACGTCGCATTCACCTGCGGCCACAGCTGTGTGCGTGACTGCTGAGAGCGAGCTGATTGCGAGCTTCCAGTTCATTTGCAACGCGCACGCGAACACTCCCTCGGCCACAAGCGCGAGCTAGCACGCGCTCCTTGCTTTGAGACGAGCATTTCTAGCGCGCGCGCTCGTTCTGCGGAAGAACGCTTCAAAGCAGTGACCCGGAGTATGAACAGCGCCCTCGAAAATGGTGTCCAGTGCCAGCGTCCAGCGTCCAGCGAAGGGCTTTGCAGCCCTTCGCACAGCAGTAAGGCATTTTCACTCATGCATTTGACGCTCCACGTGAACGTCTAACTTCATCGTATGCTATAGCAACAGACACTCGGCGTGAGCATCTGTTTCATTATCTGCTACACAAACCACTGAAGCAGGCGATGGAGCAGACGATGTCGCAGATGATGTAGCAGACGACGGTGCACATCCGGGCTACCTAGGGGGCGCTGAGGGGATCTACTAGTGATGACGTTTAGAGGAGGAAACGCGCAGGCCTTGTGTTCTAGGTGGTATTGAATCGTGCCGCTCAGCCGCTGCGGCTGGCCAGAGCGCCGCGACGGCAAAAATCGCGCCGCTCTAGGGCCAAAATCGCTGAATGTGAAACCCGCTTTAATCGAAAAGAGATTTTTCTGCCCCTGAAGCTTCCCCTTCTCCTGAGTGAGATTAATTCAAAACGACAATTTCAGCCGCACGCGAGCAGTACAAATAGAAAAAACAAACACAACAATAGAAATACAAGCTATACTTCGTTTCACTTTATCTGCGAGCGAAGCCAAAGCTAGAAGCGCGAGACCAGCGCTTTTTGCGTTTCTCCCCAGCTCGCGCGCTCGAGCAAAGCCTGAACGCACGGAGCTTTCGTGCTCGCGCTTCCATCTTTGCCTTCGCTCGCACATAAGGTGAAACGAAGTATAAGACGTTCCGTTTGAGGAAGCAAACACATGGCTTGGAACCGCATTGGAGCGGCTTGATTTATTGGCTTTCAGATATTTACGGCATGAGCGTTTACGTTCTACTAAGAGATTCATCCCCTGAGCCGTTCAAAATACTGTCAGAGGTATGACATTACTGAAAAAAGAAATCAACACGCTGGGAATATTATTTATTGCTCAGGTGGTCACCGAGAAAATCTGTTTCCTCAAAAACGACCAGTATAAAAGGAGGCAAAGCAGAGCTCAGAAGCAGTGAACGGCTAAGTATGTTTGTATGTGCCTTCAGAAAAACAAGGGAGGTGTACACCCCCGCTTGGGGGTGTGTAGGGAAATCACTGAACACAAGTGTGAAGGCACGCGGAACCAAAAAAACTGCGGAAGACACGGAAATGATCGTCTCACTAACCGAGAGACTGAGGGGACATTTCGTGGCCACGCCTACTTCCGTGACACTTCACTCCATATATGAAAAATACAGGCGCCACCTTCTGCCCATTATAACCATTAAGTTGTTACAATAAACGCCAGAGGCTCGGCTGGCGCTTGTGTCTACGGGACTTCCGGTTGCAAATTGAAGGAGACAGCAAACAGTCTACTTTTCCAAGTCCCTTATTCCATTCACACGACCCTAAAGGTACCTTTAGCTAAGGGACCTTTATTCTCTGCGGTCAATCAATTAACGATCTTCCGCGCGTGGCTTGTGCTCGCGACCCAAGAGCACGGGCACGGCCTCTCGATCCCCCTGTTGGTGCGGCCTGCCGATTTTTTCCGAAAACAAAAGAGCGCGCGTGAGAGGAGAACTTCTCCCATCTGCCGTGGAGGCGCTGCACATCGGCGAGTGGTCGCGTGAGCTGAAAGCTATACTCCGTTTCACCTTATGTTGTACCGCAGACAAGGCTAGAAGCGCGAGCTCATAGCGTTGGGAGCTACTCTTAACGCACGAGAGCTTGTGCCGCCGAGATGTGCCTTATAGAGCAAGGAGCTCGCGCTTGTAGCCTTTCCTGCGGTACATCGCGACCCAGAGAAAATATCTGCCCGTCATTGGCTTCGCCGATACCGAGGCGCTGTCGCGGTTGCAAAAGGCCGCAAAAATCGCTTCTCCCCCACCTTTGCACCCCTTTGCGCGGAGAAAATATCGCAGTTTTACCCTGTGCTCGCATGCGTGGTTTGTGTTTTGATCGTTTTTTTTTTTTGCTCGTTTCTATAGTTTCATGGCGATAACCACTGATGTATGAGAAAGAAGAGACGTAGACAGCCGCCTTTTGTCTGTCTCTGCACAGTTTTAAAGTGTGCAGATGGGTTACGGAGCACGCGATGCCTAAAAACTGTTGCGTGCCGCGTTGTAAGTCAAATGCTGCGAGAGATCCGGAACTCTGCTATCACGAGCTTCCGTCTAGAGAGAAATTTTGGGATGCCTGGTTGAAGAACATTTCGCGAGAATGCAGCGAGAAGGGCAGCAAGTGGCAACCAAGCTCCAGGAGCGTCGTGCGCTCCCTTCATTTTAAAGGCCGACGTACACTTCGCGCTTTCCACTTTTGCCCGTCACCTCCTTTCCTATATCCCTTCACATTTTACCTTGCCCCAACCTGGCTCCCCCTCGCAGCTTAGGAGAGGGGAGCGCTATGTGGATTATCTTCCCTGCAGAAAGCCGAGGTTGTACATATAGGCATTTAAGGCGGAGGACTACAAGGTAGGGATGAAGCGGAAGGTACTGCGACCGATAGCGGTGCCGACTCAATTCCCATTGTATTCGTTGTACATGCAACCAGCAAGTTCAAAGAGACGCAGAACGCTTGTTCGTGTGCCACCTAACGCGTCCACGTCGCATGCGAGCGGTAGAAGCCGACAACGCAAAATGCAGTCCCCTGCAGAAAGAAGACAAGCTGTTGATGAGTGCGTGGCTATTGAACCTTGCCTGCAAAAAGAGTTTGAAGTGAAAGAATGTCAGACGTCATTCAATTTGACAGCTATAGGCTTCATGGAAAATGCCAAGAAAAACGCGCACCGCCTTCAAATGCAAGCCAAACGACTGAACGAGCGAATTAAAAAACTGCGACAAACCTGCGACGAATTTCAAGACAGATTTAAGCAAGGAAGGCTAATGTGTAGAACCCGCTCAACTTTGCAGGTGACGTGTCCTGAATGCAAGCTGTAACTTAAGGGAAATGAATCTCGTGACGGAGAAAATGAGTTCGTGTTTAGCCTTGACCAAAGAGGACTCAGCTATCCACGACCTGAAGCTGTCTGGCCGTGCAAGCTCGTCTGCACCTTTGTCGAGAGGGCTCTACAGTTGGCAGAGATTCGTCGTTCTGGACGGATTGGCAAGGTTCTCTCGAGCGCTGAGCTTCCACACCTTATGGACTGCCCGCTGATGTGGTGTACTAACTGCAGAGGCCGGTACCACAGCTAAAAACTCTGGGAGCTTTTTCTCGGGAAGCTCCTCAGACCTCTTCTGGCTAACTCGGCTGGTGACCTAAACAGCTCTCTATACCTGTTTTCACCTCAAGAACCGAAGTAAAACAAGTCCGGCTCCTCGCGGAACATTACTAATTTCCCCCTTTATGTGGACAATGAAGACATATGTTGGTGAATCTTAGATTAGATATATGTTATCTTATCAAGACGTACACGTTCCAAACGTCAAAAGCATCGCTTTTTCCTCCGACAACCGAATCTCCTAAGAACTACTTCGCGCCGCGCAGGAACAATGCGCAAAACGTACTTTTTTCTTGAGGTGAAAACAGGTATAGAGAATATATTGAGACTTTCGCGGAAGCCTCTTTCCCGAAAGGTATTCCGCTTGCAAACTCTATGACTCCCTTGATCTGTTCGTGAACAATGAAGTTTATATTGCAGAAGTTATGCACAAGGAATCCCTTTCTTATTGTCCCTCACAGATAAATAAAAGGCACAGCTCGAGCGTGCTCGAGCATCGGTTAAAATCGGAAATCATATGGCCTAGCTATATCCAACTATAACTCATTACAGTGGTAATAGAAACGGGGACGGGAACAAGAAAACGACAATTCGCTCATACTGCCAGCTGAATGCGGCTCTAACGCGCAGCCTGCAGCTGAGTGAGCTCCTCGCAGAAAGAATTATGTGCTTCTATTCGGCACAGATTTGTCACATCATTCATGCAATCTGGCACTCGTTTCAAATGAGACTTGCCGCTTCACGAAAAGCAATCTAAATAGCCACACCTAGGGTGCCTACATGTTTCCGCCGCTCCGGAAGCGGAGCGGAAACATGTAGGCACCCTAGCCACACCGGGCCGCGCCGGGCGGACTGCGCCTCTCTCGCCGATAACGAGCGCCACGGCTGGCGCTGCGGGGTAAAGTAGAACTATCGCTCTCACCGGCGGCGCGAGACATACGGCAGGCCGCTCCCAAGGGGAGTCCCTTATCAAGCGGCCGTGGCACGGGCTGATTCGCCGATAGTAAATGGACCTATGTTAAAGGTACCTTTATGCTGACCGTGTGAATGGGGTATTCATCCTATGGGAAAACTGGCACATTGATACTTTAGACCCATGTTATTGTAAAAAAAACTATGTCCAAACTCCGGTCTAAAAACATGCTTTTCGTGCAAGGCTCGTCAAATTATGAGGCGCTGGAGAAATGCAGCATTCTGCGTTAAGTCCTTATTTCGAACTCTTTTTGTTCGCCTTCCGCCCATTGAAAAGCATGCGGGAAGGGCCTTAGAACGCACCTGGTATCGCTGCGCCCCAGCGTTCTTCCGCAACAAGAAGTTCGTCTGCTTTCCTTGCCGTCACCATGGCAACGAACGCCGGATGAATAGAAGCACGCACGGTACCGCCGCGTGAAGCCAGCAACAGCTGACGCCATTTTACGAACGCCGTCTGCTAGCCAAAGCCGAACGCGGTTTGTCAGATGAACCGCCTCCGCCGGTGCGCCGCTAGCAAAGACGACGAAGCTGAGACACGCCGACGGCGAATGGGCGAGCAACAGCACCGCGGGACGACTGCAACGGCGGCATTTATTGGAATCAAAGGCGCGAAATAATTAAGAACAATTTTTATTTGAATCATAACACGCGATATCCGAGTTGGGGACCACATACCTTTGCTGGGTTTTTCCTGTGAACTTTTTACAGAGACACGGGGTGCCGCATTCAAAACACAGCTCCGTTTGCAAAATATGGGGGCCCTGAAAAGGGCCGTTTAGACCGCTACCAGAACCTATAACTGACGTGACGAGCACTTGACGAGCGGTTGGCGCATAAGTTGTCTTTATGCACGCAGGCGGGCGACGGGCTCAGCGCAGCGGATCACTCGAAGTTACCGGGGCCGTCAGAATCCTCGTCCTCCGCACTATAGGGAAGGTCCCTGGCTGCGTCGGGGCTGTAGATTTTGGCGGCCGCGGCGACGAACGACTGGAATCTATCAGTGTTTCCGCGCGCCTTCTCTCTCCTCCAAAACATGAACTTTGCAAGGTGACCAGTGAAATGGTGGCTCTCGCGCCGTCCAGATGGAAGAGAGTTTTTGACGTGGGCCCAGGTGCCCTCCACCGTATTGGTGTGCGCACCAGTGTTCGGGTCGACAAAGTGCAGCTTGTGGTTAACGGTGAGGTGCGTGAAGCGAGCGTCATCTGCAAGCTTGCGATAGCCAGCCCAACAATCAGTGATTATTCTTGTTCCAGGGCGGACCCACTTGGCTATTAGCCCTAGCAGGGTTTTAGCGTCACGGGTCTCCACGGGAACAAAAAAGCAGCACCCGCTGCCACGCTCCACACCGCCGAAAACCCACTGGCCAGGCCTTAAATACCCGCGATGGTACTTTCGCCGCCCGAACATACTCTCGTCTAGTTCTACAGTCACGCCTTCGCCGCCACTCATCTCTGAATGCGTAAAGACGGCATTTACCACAACCTCCCGACAAAGGCTCGTCCAATCAGTTATTGTCTTACTTGCGACATCAGTCTCCCGCTGAATGACGGCGCACGGTAGGTTCTGGCACCAGAGGTAGATGATCTTCATGAGTTGGGGAAGCGTCAGGTGCGATCCCTCGAAAAAGGAACCGCTCCGTACCGAGACCTCGCCCCGGCACTGAACCTTGACCGGCTTCCTCTTGGGCACCTCACGAGTCATCCATACACCGCATCTCCAAGAATAGCCATCCGCAGATCTAGCGCGGACTTGCAGCGTCATTGCAGCTTCACACTCTGGGCACGCACGAGAACCCAGGAGCAGGCCCATGCCCTGAAGCAAATTAATTGCTTCAAGAGGATCTTTCATGACGTCATGAAGACGGCACAAGTTATAGCATCTTCGATCAACTCGCACCGGAATTGCCCAGAAACCTGGACGGTGCACAGCGCTCCTCGGTCGTGCAGCACGAAGTCGGTGCGACATCGAAGACAAACTGCGCCGCGGCGGTGCACCGCAGCGAGCTCCACCATGCGTCACCTCGCATTTTGTTTTTTTTCTTGCGTAGGTCCGCGCGCGGTGCCCGTCTGCTGTCAATTTCTCCTGTTTTTTTTTACTCGCGGATTTGGCGGTCCCACACGAATGAACATCGTGGACGTGATTGTCGGTGGGGTCACGAAGCGGGTGACAATTTCACAGGTATATGCTGCCCATCATTGTTGGTTCGAGAAAGAGAACCACCACATAATGGCCGTACCTCGGTGTCATCGAAACACCTCGCAACGCTTTCCACGAAGTTCATACCTTTCGGGCGCTCCTTGCCACCGCAGCAATCGACGGTAATCGCGGCGATGGTAAGAAGATCGTCGTCTCGCTCTCAGAAGAGCTGAGGAATTAATCGAGTGCAGCTGCGAGGCGTGTTCGTCTTCGCAAGGTCGCCACCTCGACAGACTGCGCGTCTGCTATTCCCGCCATCTCCTCGATTCCCGCTCCTGGCCGCAATGCCTGATGGGACTGCACCCCGGCGCACCGTCGATTTTCTCGGTGCGCGTTGGGGCAACGAAAAGCTGCACCGGGAGGGTGCGCCCCGTTGATCGAGGACGTCCGGTGCGCACCGGTGCACTTGATCGAAGACAACGGGGCGCACCTCCGTGCACCGGTGCGCACCGGTGCGGATGATCGAGGATGCTATTAAACGCCATGGCACTGCGACGCTCGCCTCTGGGGTGCTATTCTGGTCGCAAACGGGTACTTTCGAGTTGTGACGTATCGAGAAAGAAGGGGCGGAGCCTCAAACTAGAATGATTCTTCTTTGAGGCTCCGCCCCAACGTTCGGGTTCAAGCACGCGGTCAGCTAGAATCTGACGATCCCCCTACGTCGCCATGACGTGTCCACCCAGTTGGGGCGAAGAAATCCCCGCATTTCCCCCTGTTCTTTTTGTTATCTTCTTTCTTTCCTCCGGGAGTTAGAACGAGCGAATAACGGAGAAAAGGATACCTTCCGGAAAATGGAGGGAAACAGAGAAAAATAACATCATCCTTTAATAAAATACGAAAGATTATTTCAATAATTATGACGTAAAGTAAATTTAGCTAAGATATCTCAACTTGTTTTCTCGAAGTCTTTCGCTACGGTCTTTCAAAACAAACATGGCGAAAACCGCGGTGACGACCTTGTGGTGTTTGTGTCTCGTTTGCGTCGTTGCTTTCCCTGTTTCTGCACGATACGGATCGTATTACGAGAAGAAAATATTATGCGAAGGTACGCTGCGACACCGATCATTCTTTGTGAAGCCTCCGTGAACATAAGCTGCAAATGAAATTTCTGGTTTGCCTGTGAAGGAGACTCCAAATGGATACAGAGCTGACGACGACTCTGTGGTAATATATGACAAGTCATGAGATTGACGCAGAGTGCACCGGCTGTGAACGTGCTGTGGATGATGCAGGAAAGTTTCTTCGGGCAGTTTTAATAATGCTTTGCTCCCTTTGCTCACTGCAGTGATTACGACGGTAGTCCCCATAAGCCATGCTCTTTGCTTTCGGCGCTGAAGAAATGGACGCGACCGCATAATCTCGGGCAGTCTTTTTTACTTACTTTTTTATTTGCAGAAAAGTTTGTGCAAAAAAAAAGAAAAAAAAAAGAAAACGGTTCCTACACGTCCCTACATAGGTACCTCGCTATCCCATTGGCTTCATTGCGCGTGACGATTCAACGCTCTTTGCCATGGGAACGTTCGTGAAACTAGAAAGCCTCTGTTTGCCGTTAAAGGGGTATTCACACGAGGGAGAAATCCCGGGATTTCTCCCCGGCACGCGCGCCTCACGAGATGAAAACGCGAGGCTTTTGCACATCGCAAAGCCTGACGTTTTCGTCGTGGGATGCGCGTACCGGGGAGAAATCCCCGGGATTTCTCCCTCGTGTGAATACCCCTTAACAGTCGCTTTTCGAGTTCGGGTTGTGACGACAAAATGACGTAAGAACAAGAATGCACGAGAGTATTTGCATTGTTTTAACTCGACAACCGTACCCTTGGCGTGATAAACTCGAAAGAATTTGGCCGCGATGTTCGTCGGATCGACCGCGGCTGGGGTTTGACATGCGATTGGTAACTTGATCAACGCGCACACGAGTGATTTCGTGCTGTTGGATGAGTCCATTCGGTGGCAGGACCGGATTGAAGAGCATGGTGAGCTGGCGTTCAACGTCTCCGGTATAACACTTGGCGAGATGCAAGACTTTGCTTCTATTTGTGCCGGTGTTATGAAGCTTGAAAGTGGTGGTGTTGTTGTGGCTCGTAACGGCAGCCTTGCTGAGATTTTTAAGACGATAATAGACCTTCATTCAGCGTTGCCATGCGTCAAGATTAAAAACCTCACCTTTTCACAAAGTGACCAACGCTTCTGCGAGCACGGAGGCAGCAGCCAACGGTCTGAGAAAGAATTGTGCCACCGCCACGACCGCCAGTGATCGCCCCAACGGCAAGAAAACAAACGACAAGCTCATTGAGGTTTGTGTAGCGCTGACTGCTGATTTATCAGACGACAAAGGTGAATTATGTAAAACGCAATGTAAGTTTGCCAGCGTTTTGCAAAACTAACGCGTTTCGTTGAAAATTTAATTTGTGGAATTCGTTAACGCCTTGAAAGTTTGAAGGGGACTGCATTGTGAACGCAGCCTTCACACAAGTGTTTTCTACAGTGCGTGCTTTGCCTGCATGCATATAAAGACAGAAACACTGCCTATATAGTGCATAAAATAAAAGAAATTTCGCTAATCCTGATAATGTTGACTATCTATTGAGTACTGTTGATCGTAGTGGCGTAGCCAGGAACTTTTGAGGGGGTGAGGGGGGAGGAAAGTTGAGGTGACTGAGATGTTCATGACTTGGGGTGCGGGGGGGGGGGGGAGGTGGATGTTGTCGAAATTTGAGTGCATATTCTAGGGCCCACCGGATTTGGGGAGGGGGGGGGGGGCTAAGCCCCATAAGCCCCACCCCCCTGGCTTCGCCACTGGTTGATACCATATGGGGAACATCCTGCATTCACAGGCTGCCATAAGCATGTGCATATCAACTGAGCTCGTACCACAGTGGCAAGATAGTTGCTGACATTCTTCACGTTACGTAGCAGTTCTTTCTCTAGAATTTGCTCGCTTCTCCTTCACACATCTACTCTGCTTCCACTCGTTGTTAATGCTTGATGGTGATAAGCCAACAGTGCGTATTTGCTCTGCATCACAGGCAAATTTAAAAAATCCAGTTAACACTACTCTTTAATTTCAATGAGTTACTGTCACTTTTGAAACGACAATCTATTTAATTGGTATCATAACCTTTACATTAAACATACGTGTGTTGAATGTAGGGCAATGGTATATTTATTGTTTTCCTTGGTCACGGAGGTGACAACCATCCACAAAATTGCACTGGCTAAATTTCTCGTCTACAGTTAATGGCAGGGAATCGATCAGTGTTTCTTAGGACTGTCCGATGACTGACATGCAACTCCAGAAGCTTGGCGTAGAAAGGTAGAATATCTAATTGATACAATAAAATGCCATCAGCAGCCCACCCAGATTTTATTGCGTGAATGACAGTAGCTACAAACCGCAACAAACGGTCAACTGTAGACATAGGCACTACGTGTGAACTTTAACGTACTTACCACCATGTTGTGAATGGCAAAGTGGTGTTTGCGGCAAAGTGTAGGAGGCCTTCAGAACGGTGACGTTCTCCTTCAGACCGATGATGATGGTAACGAAGGTTCAGTTAGATTCTAGGTTCCGTCAACGCACCCCACGACGGCGGTGTGCTTGTCGTGGTGGCGACGAAAGCCTTCTTTCGTACATGCCTCAGCTTCCCCGGTCCAGGGTTTTGGCGACCCGGCCGCCTCTTCCCAGCCGGTTGACAGCGACACTTTCGACGGCCGTCACGGCTCTGATCACCATCGACTGGGCATTAGCTATGAGATCATCGGTGGCAACCGCGCCCTTGTAGCTTCCCGTTGCGAAAAAATCTCAGTGCGATTCGATTAGTAGCTGCTGCTAGACGGTCATTATCTCTCATCGTCTCCGTCTCTCGGCGCGCAGCTGGTCACACTGCGATCGCACGGTGCTTTTCGACAAGCGGTACTGTCGTCAGAAACAGTCGTCGTGCATAGCGAAGGCAACCGGGTGCTCGTAGAAAACCCGTCATTGTACGCGTTGGTCGAGCCATCGTTGAGCAACGAGCATCGCCGCCATTTTCTACGCTCTAGAATCCTGCCCAAAGCTTTTTCCTCTTCGTGCAATAGACCTTTCCAAAAAAGAGCGTGGGGCCGGTGCCATCTTGAGTGTTCGTGCGTATGGCGCGCGCTTTCCTCGCTTTCCGAAGCGACGAACACGCGCGTGCTGGACTGTGAAGATCGCACGCTGGACTGTGATTTTGTAAACATTGGAAAGGTCTATAGACCTTTCCAAAGGTGCTTGGAACTTGGAAACAGCCGCTACCAGACACCTGATTTGTTTTCAAAATACCCAGGACGTTTTGGGGGAATGAAGCGATCACATAGCAGGCGGTAGGCAAGTCGACAGCGTTGAAAAATATTTATTCCATCAATTGTTATGAGGGCCGATCGTGTCGGTGTCGCAGTTTTGAAGCACTGTCAGTTCAACTCAACACCACGCCACAAAAGACGCTTTGGGGTACTGCCGGTGCTAACTCAATTTTACAGTAGACATAGAATTTGCATGAAAGAACCGGACAGAAACACTTCATACGGTGGCGTAAATCCCGAAAATGTATCAGCGATGTCACTTTCCTCGGTTAGGGCTATCTGCTTTGTCAGCGAATGAAGAACATTTTGATAAAATAAAGAGCGGAAAATACTTCCCGTGTCAAGTTTTCTAATCACAGTCACTGGTTGATGTCGTACCGTGGTAATTCCTGGCCCTTCGAACGCACTAGCACTTTGCAGAGTCACATATCAGCGATTCCGCGCCACACACGAACGAAGGTAAACAATCAAGATGGCGGAGTGTTCACCGTGTTGTCCTCGCCGTCAGCTCAATGTGACAGGGTTGTCGGACAACAAATCGGGAAACACGGTTTGGATTTGGATTTGGATTTGCGGCTAACCCCTTTTTAACGGGGGATCCCAGCGAAGCTGGATCAAGCCTGGCTAGCGGCTAGCGTAGCCACAGTTGTTTCCTGGCGCCTTCTCCTCCACCAACACTGTAACCTCTTCTTCGTCATCTCCACCGGTGGAGGTTCGTCGGCTCGTTCGTCGCTCTCCCTAAAACCCAGTGCCACCGCTAACTCGACCCCACACTGTGCCTCCGGCTCGAGCCCCGTGCACTCCAGGATGATGTGCTCCGCAGTTTCGTCGGCGCCCTGCGCGCACATGGTACACCCTACGTCGGTGTCTGAGTACTTGGCCTGGAGCACTCGGGTTCGCAGCATGCCGCCTCGGGCGGCAGCGAGCATCGCGCTGCCCTGGCTATTATCCATGAAGTTCAGCTTCCGCACCTCCTGCTTCTCCCTGGCGTACAGGGCCAGCGCGGGTTTTCGACGTGCCGCCTCCGCCCACCGCCGCGTCTCGCTCTCGCTCACCCTTGCGCGGATGTTCTGCTGCTCCGGCTGTTCCGCGGTCGGGTAGAGTAGTGGGCCGTCGACATCGTACCGCTGCGCCAGCTGACGTGTCCGTCGCACCCACCGGGTTTGGGAGCTCCGAAGATGGACGTACTTGAAGGCCTGTCTGGTCCAGCGCTCCTCACACATCCGGCTCAGGCGCCACTCGAAGTCCAGCTTTGCTCGGGCCTCCCTGGCTTCGAAACTAGACCAGCCCATGTCTCCTTGGACGGCCTCGTTCGGCGTCGTTCGGCTCACACCCAGTGCCGCCCTTCCAACCTCCCGCTGGCGCACCTCGAGGTATTGCCGGGTGCCTGATGACAGGCACAACACCTCGTTGCCGAACGTGAGCCCCGGCACTGCCACCATCTTCCAGACCGCACGGGTGACCTCGTAGCGGTTGTATCCCCAGAGGGCTCTGGCAGTTGCTATGCCCTTGTTCCTTCTGCTCTTAGCTTTGAGCTTCGTCTCCTGTTCCTGCAGGTAATTGCGTCCCTTCTGCAGGTGTACACCCAGGTACTTGTATTGGTCCACCCACTCCACCGGGTTGCCCTGGATGAACAGGCTGGCGGCCTCTTCTCCCTCCGTTCCCCCAAAGACCATCAGCCCTGACTTGTGAGCACTGAAGCCGAGTCCCAGGGCCTCTCCCATCTCTCCACACTCGTTCATGAGAGCTTGTAGCCCATGTAACGTGTCGGCCATCAGTACCACGTCGTCTGCGTAGATCAGTCCTGGGAGTCTCCCTCCCCTGCTCTCCCCACCTTCCAAGTACTCCAGAGTGAAGCCTTCTCCACTCTCCTGGAGCTTCCGTTCCATTCCTGCAATGTACAGCATAAACAGCAGGGGCGACAGTGGGCAGCCCTGCCTCAAGCCTCTGGAGCAGGCCACTGGGGCTGTTGTCTCGTGCTGCCACTCTGTCACCTCCTCCGTCCCCCGGTACACTTCTCTGATGAGGCCTATCCACTCTCTGCTGAGTCCCAGGCCCGCCAGTTGCCTCCACAGTTTCGAATGGTCGACGGTGTCGTATGCCTTGTTCACGTCGAGGAAACAGAGGTAGAGGGGCCGGACTTCCATCTGGGCTATCTCGATGGCTTGCGTCAGCACAAACAGATTGTCCTCCAGCCGCCTTCCCCATCGGAAACCATTCTGCAGCTCCCCCAAGATGACCTCTTTCTCTGCCCATGTCTGGAGTCGGTTCCGCACCACCTGCATGAACAGTCTGTACAGCACCGATGTGATGGCGATCGGGCGGTAGCTGCCGAATGAGGACTTGGGTCCTTGGCCTTTGTACACCATCCGTAGCTTCGACTTCCGCCATTCAGCTGGAATGTGTCCACTTTCCATGATCCGGCTCAGGGCCTGCCGCAGGAGCTCTCTTGTCTCTGGCCCCAGCTCCTTTACCAATCTCATCGGTATCCTGTCCAGTCCGGTGGCTGTGGCCGCTTGCATCCTCTTGATAGCCCTCTTTAGTTCTCCCTGCGTGATGCCCTCCTTGCTTGGTTGTACCTCCCGCTCCAACCCTCCCTCCGCCCCTTCATCGTCTACGCCATCCACGCTGTCCCCTTTGAACATTCTTTTGACCCTCTCCTCAATGTATTTGATGGCCTCCTTCGGCTCCAGCCGTCTCCCCGTGGTCTCCTCCTCGAGTGTGGCGTCTTCTCTGGGTTTGCCCATCTGGCTTTGAATGTGCCGCCAGAACTTGCGTGGGGCATCCCGCCCTGCTTCTTTTAATTCCTGGAGGAACCTCCTGTCTGCTTTTGATATCTTGCTTTGGATCAGGGCTGTAACTTCCAGCTTCCTGCTTCGGTACTCCCTCCATTCCTTGGAATCCTTCTCTAGAGGGGTCCCTTCCTCTTCTCTCTTTTCTCTGATCTTTCCTCTGAGATTTCTGCATGCTTCCTGTCTCCTCTCTATGGCCTCTCTCACCTCCCCGTCCCACCAACGCTTTCTTTTCCTCCCCTTGTAACTTGCTGGTCTCTCCACTTTTTCCAAGTGGTGGGTCCACCAATGCATGATGTCGTTCCATACCTCAATCTCTTTGTTCTCAGCCTCTGCTTCCAGCTTCTCTGCCGTCGTTTGGGCCTCCTTTTGAGTAATACTGTGCCGTCCTGTCGACCCTCTCTTCACCTCCGCTGGCTTTGCTCCAAAAGCAATCAGTAATCTGTTGTGGTCGCTTCCCAGGCTCTTGTTGCCCTCCTCGTCTATCTCCATGTACTTTAGTCTCTCGTACAGCTCTGGGGACATCAGGCAGTAGTCGATGGTGGAACTTGTCTCTCTGGCCGTCCACGTAGTCTTGCCTGTGCATTTGCTTTCTGAGTTGGCTATTACCATGTTCAGGTGATCTGCCATGCCCAGCATTAGTTTTCCATTGTGGTCCGTTCGGCCATCAAACTCTTCTAGGTGGGCGTTAAAGTCCCCCATTATGATGGTAGGCCTCTTCAGTCCGTTGCAGTCCCTCTTGATGCACTCCACCAGTTCCTGGTTCCTCTCCCTGCTGCCTGTCCCAGTCCAGAGGTAAACAACCGCCACCGCCACTTCCTGTCCCGCCAGCTTCCCGGTTATCCAGACGTGTTCCTGACACTTGGGGCTCTGTCTCTGCCACCCCGGCTCAGTAAAACACCCGACCCCACCCCCTCTTCTCTCCTTTCCCTCTCTGTTTACCCCCTCCCACAGCATCCCTTCACACTCCGGAGGCATTTCTTCTTCCCTAAGATGTGTTTCTGCCACTGCGAATACCCCAATTTTGTCCGTCTTGATCATCTGGAACGCCTCTTCCCATTTCCCTGCCCTTCTTCCGCCTTGCATGTTTAGAAAAACAATCTTCATTTCTTTCTGCTTTTTCTTTACTCTCCTATTCTTCCGTTTTGTTTTCCGGTCCTTTGCTGCCTTACTCATCCTTTTTCCACTTTTTATGTGGACCCCCTCTCTCTCCCCCCTTCCCCTTTTTGTTTGTTCTCCCCCACCTCCGGCTAGTGCCTGTGTCTGTTCCCTTGCTGGAGGTATCCATGTCGGTTTCTGACCAGTTGTTCCAGCACTTGCCACAGGGCGTCTACACTCGGCACACTCCTTCTCCCATTGCTGGCGTACCGGGGCATCTTCAGGTTGGTCGGTTTCCCTAAAAAAGGGGCTGCCGTCTCCGCAATCCTTCCAGCCAGTTGCTTTGCCCCTCTGTAGGTGTAGCGCATGCCCTCCCTGGTGAAACTCTTCGCGCTTAGCCCCTTACTCACGTCCAGGAAACGTGCTCCGATCCTCTGGCACATCGCCTGGATGCTTGTATTTGCTTTGACCACCTCCTTCTGCCTCTCCTTGTCCTGGTTGGTCGCCTGTGGTACTGAGCAGATGATAACTTCAGCCCCCCTCTCCTTCCATGTCTCCTCCAGCTTTGCCGTCAGGTACTCCGTTTTACCCTGGAGGACCTCAGTGCAGCCTAGGTGTAGCACATATTTTCTGGGGATTTTCCGGGCCAGCTCTTCATACTCCCGAATGGCCTCATGGGCTTGGTCTACAGTTGCTCCCTCCTGGTAGAGGAATTCCACGCTGTCTTTCACCCCTACTTCTCGAATCAGTGCTTCCGCAAACCTCCCCACATTCCCATCGCCTGCCACAAGGATCTCTCTCTTCACCTCCTTTGGTGGTCTTAGTGGTGTGGACGCTGTCCTTCTCTGTTGCATGGGCTCGGCTTGCATGGGCTGCGTGGGATGAGCTCTGGGCGGCTTCGGCGCTTCCTTGCTACCTGGCTCCGTCGAGTGCTCCTTTCTTTCCCTTGCCTCTCTTCCCTTGTTTTCACTCTCCCTCCGGTTGCTGTCGGACCTGTTCCTGTCTCTCCCTGGATCCACAGGCAATGTCGCGTTTGCCCCTTCCTCATCTTCATCAGTGTCCGTCCGCTGGTTTTCTCCCTGTGTTGCTCCCGGGTTGTTCTCCCTCCGCTCTCGTCCCCAGGACCTCTGTGTTTCCTCCAGTGCTTTTCCGAGCTCTGCAACTCGCCTTTCCAGATCTCCTCTCCTTTGCTCTTCGGCCTTCCTCGCTTCCCTTTCTGCATCGAGGAGTGTCTTGAGACATTCCTCTCGTCCCCTCCATTCCTCCTTTGCCTTCACCAGGGCATTCTCCAGCGTCTCTTTCAACACCTCAATCTTTATACACAGAGCGCATCTGTGTCGGCTGGTCTCTGCCTCCGCCAACGTGTCGAACGGCGTCGCCTCCAGGTATATCCACCGGTCGCATCCCTCGCACTTTACCATTCCGTCCTCGCTGTTCATCGCCTTTCTCGCCCCTCCTTCCCGTCTCGGCGTCGGTGTTTCGTCATCTTCGTCATTTAATGTGCGGTCGTCCAAGTCCTTACCGCTGCCCTCCTTGACATTTAGGGTTTCCCTCGTCTTCTCCTGCTTTTCCTTTTTTGATCTTGGTTTGGACTTTGGAGGCATCTTCAACGGCCGCCCAAAAGAGAAACCGTGATCGCCAAACGTCGCCCGATCCTCTCGCTGCTGACTATTGGCCCTTCCTTGGGCCAACCGCGCACCTCACTCCCGCATATCCCGCGACTAAAAACACGTCTATGCGCGCACTGAAGGTTTGAACTTAACAGCCCCGATTCAAACCAGCGACATTGGAGGCATCTTCAACGGCCGACCAAAAGAGAAGCCGTGATCGCCAAACGTCGCCCGATCCTCTCGCTGCTGACTATTGGCACTTCCTTGGGCCAACCGCGCACCTCACTCCCGCATATCCCGCGACTAAAAACACGTCTATGCGCGCACTGAAGGTTTGAACTTAACAACCCCGAACGGTTGCCGGGCGGCAGCAACATGTTGCCCGACTGTTGTTGCCGCGATGTGACAGGGTCGTCGGCAACACGACTTTCCCGTGTTGCCGGATAGAGTTGTCCAACTGTTGCCTCAGTGTGACAGGGCCTTAACACCCCCTAGGGTAAAAAAAACAAAAAGAAGCAAGGAACATTTCGAGCAGGCAGAGCAGCACGGCCGCTCTTGCTCTCATCAAAGAAGACGCCGTCCGAAAACCCAACGGCTCCCTTCTTATTTTTTTCTTTTTATTCACTTTGTTACTTCATTTTGTTGTTGGGTTCGACAGCTCCCTTCTCTGTGACGATGCCGTCTCTGGACATACGTTTGGCGTTTGTTTTGTCACGCGATGGTGTGGTCCGACCGATCAACCAATGAGTTTGTTAGAATTGTGTCACGAGGTATAAAATGGCGGATCAAATAAAAATAATAAATGCAAAGAAGCGCACAGTTCTGCTTGTTTGGCCCCCTCGGCGCTTTATTCTTCCAGAGGCGAGCGTCGCAGTGCCATGGCGTTTAACTTGTGCCGTCTTCATGACGCCATGAAAGATCCTCTTGAAGCAATTAATTTGCTTCAGGGCATGGGCCTGCTCCTGGGTTCTCGTGCGTGCCCAGAGTGCGAAGCTGCAATGACGCTGCAAGTCCGCGCTAGATCTGCGGATGGCTATTCTTGGAGATACGGTGTATGGATGACTCGTGAGATGCCCCAGAGGAAGCCGGTCAAGGTTCAGTGCCGGGGCGAGGTCTCGGTACGGAGCGGTTCCTCTTTCGAGGGATCGCACCTGACGCTTCCCCAACTCATGAAGATCATCTACTTCTGGTGCCAGAACCTACCGTGCGCCGTCATTCAGCGGGAGACTGTTGTCGCAAGTAAGACAATAACTGATTGGACGAGCCTTTGTCGGGAGGTTGTGGTAAATGCCGTCTTTACGCATTCAGAGATGAGTGGCGGCGAAGGCGTGACTGTAGAACTAGACGAGAGTATGTTCGGGCGGCGAAAGTACCATCGCGGGTATTTAAGGCCTGGCCAGTGGGTTTTCGGCGGTGTGGAGCGTGGCAGCGGGTGCTGCTTTCTTGTTCCCGTGGAGACCCGTGACGCTAAAACCCTGCTAGGGCTAATAGCCAAGTGGGTCCGCCCTGGAACAAGAATAATCACTGATTGTTGGGCTGGCTATCGCAAGCTTGCAGATGACGCTCGCTTCACGCACCTCACCGTTAACCACAAGCTGCACTTTGTCGACCCGAACACTGGTGCGCACACCAATACGGTGGAGGGCACCTGGGCCCACGTCAAAAACTCTCTTCCATCTGGACGGCGCGAGAGCCACCATTTCACTGGTCACCTTGCAAAGTTCATGTTTTGGAGGAGAGAGAAGGCGCGCGGAAACACTGATAGATTCCAGTCGTTCGTCGCCGCGGCCGCCAAAATCTACAGCCCCGACGCAGCCAGGGACCTTCCCTATAGTGCGGAGGACGAGGATTCTGACGGCCCCGGTAACTTCGAGTGATCCGCTGCGCTGAGCCCGTCGCCCGCCTGCGTGCATAAAGACAACTTATGCGCCAACCGCTCGTCAAGTGCTCGTCACGTCAGTTATAGGTTCTGGTAGCGGTCTAAACGGCCCTTTTCAGGGCCCCCATATTTTGCAAACGGAGCTGTGTATTGAATGCGGCACCCCGTGTCTCTGTAAAAAGTTCACAGGAAAGACCCAGCAAAGGTATGTGGTCCCCAACTTGGATATCGCGTGTTATGATTCAAATAAAAATTGTTCTTAATTATTTCGCGCCTTTGATTCCAATAAATGCCGCCGTTGCAGTCGTCCCGCGGTGCTGTTGCTCGCCCATTCGCCGTCGGCGTGCCTCAGCTTCGTCGTCTTTGCTAGCGGCGCACCGGCGAAGGCGGCCTTTGATCCGAATAAATGCCGCCGTTGCAGTCGTCCCGCGGTGTTGTTGCTTGCTCGATCGCCGTCGGCGTGTCTCAGCTTCGTCGTCTTTGCTAGCGGCGCACCGGCGGAGGCGGTTCATCTGACAAACCGCGTTCGGCTTTGGCTACCAGACGGCGTTCGTAAAATGGCGTCAGCTGTTGCTGGCTTCACGCGGCGGTACCGTGCGTGCTTCTATTCATTCGGCGTTCGTTGCCATGGTGACGGCAAGGAAAGCAGACGAACTTCTTGTTGCGGAAGAACGCTGGGGCGCAGCGATACCTGGTGCGTTCTAAGGCCCTTCCCGCATGCTTTTCAATGGGCGGAAGGCGAACAAAAAGAGTTCGAAATAAGGACTTAACGCAGAAGGCTGCATTTCACCAGCGCCTCATAATTTGACGAGCCTTGCACGAAAAGCATGTTTTTTTGGCCATCCCGCGTCCTGTTTTTTTTTTTTATCCGTAACATGGGTCTAAAGTATCAAACTGCCGGAAAACCTACGCGATATTTTTTCTTCGCCAGGGAGTAACACAAATCAGCGTAGTTTCTTTACTTGAAACGGGTACTATGTAGCTTTATTCACATTATTAAAAGTGTAATTTATTTTGTTAATGTTTTTCTTTTATTACTGAGCGATGTTTAAGTTGGCAAAAATTGAGGCCCAGGTCTATGTTGTACAGCGTGAAATGCCAATACAAGCTATCAATTCAAGCAAAAAGAACAACAATCATATTTATTTCAGAGCAACAACACTCGGTTACTGCATTATTTTGATTATTCAGGCACAGTTTGTTACTAATCCAGTACGTGTTCTTCGTTTCATAACTCCATGCTTCGTTCTTGTCGTGTGTTATGATTGTTTGATTTGGCATATATTAGAATCCTTTTGGTGTTCTGTCAAGCTGATTCACCCTGTGTGCTCCATAGCATTGAGTATATGCGTAAATACGTGCCCTATAATAGCAGTCTGCAACGTCAACACGTATAATACATGTGTATTGGGCTAAATTAGCGCAGTGTTTAACGCCATATTTGCCCTTATAATCGAGCACGAAGAAAAAACACCTTTGCGTTTTCCTATAGGGAGTATTCACTGGCGGCCATATATCTGTGTGCTCGGCTGCGGAGCGCGTGCTGACGGCGAGCTTCCACAGTTCTTTCGCCACGTGCATTCCGCACCACCAAGATTGCCGGTCTTGGCAGCCTATTAATGTGAGCAAGTTCTGAGCATGCGCTCTAAACAGTGACCTCAAATATGGCGGCCAGTGAATACCTCCTATAGGAATACATTATCGAAAATTGAATTTAGACTAGTTGCTGTCTGCTTCAAAATGCAACAGCATACTAGCGCCACCTGAGCCTCTAGCGTTTATTGCTATAACTCTATGGTTTAGCTATAGCAAGCGTAGAACGTGACAGTAGTGTTCGAGGCGCGTTCGTCCCAACATCTTTCCAGCACGTTCCCTCGTGCTGTTTCTCGGGAACTGCACTTGCAGAACCACCATGTCCTCGACGGCAGCTTCTTACCGCGTCGTAGGCTTCCAGACCGGCCTGAACTGGCGTCCGCTGGCCTTCGAGAAGCACCCACCGGCCATCCGCGTGTGCAGCCTGTGCGGAGTGGTGCCCAGGGCGACGTTGGTGCTTCCCTGTTCGCACGCCCTCTGCGAGCCCTGTTTCGCTGCCACCGAAGGCAAGGGCCGCGTGTGCCCTTTGGACGGCCACGCATACGACCGGGACGCCGTGGGCAGGCTGCAGCTCCCTCCAGACCAAGTTCTCCGGCTTAGGGCGGCCTGCTGGAACCCGGGCTGCTGCTTCGTCGGTCCGGTCTCGGGGCTCCTGGAGCACTTCGAGGAGCACTGCGCCTTCCACAGGGTCAGCTGCAACAGGTAGACGCGAGGGCTACCGCGTCAGCAGTCAGAGGGATCGCTGGCCTCTTGAAATTCGCGGTCACACTGCCGCAGAGAGAAGTGTCTGCGGACAAGACTCGAGCATGTTCGCAGACTCGTACATATCTATGATTCGAACACGTCTAAAGAAAGATTTTGTATGACCAATGTGCGAGGAAGAAACACGCCTCTGATGGTGTCTGCAGAGTTTCTTTTGTATCATGTATTAGCAGCAGCACAAAAGACGCTCTGCGGACATTGCGTGTTTCTTCCACATATAATGGTCCTTGTCACATTGGTCATACAAAAACACTCTTTAGACGACATACATATGCGTGAAGCAGTGCTTCAAGAATGCACGAGGCCTGTTCGCAGACAAATATTTCTTTCATCATGTCTGCAGTGAGCACTGTCTCTTATGTATGATGTATGTGCTGTGTGACCGCGGCTGAAGGGACCGCATGAATTGGTGTATAGTTTAACGGTTCTTATGTTGAAAACTTTTGTTTGTTTTTTGCCTATATTTATCTCGATACAAGTGAGAGAAAACGCGCAAACTTCCCCGAAATACCGCGAATCCGCATTATTTCCCGAATATCAACCGCGAATTCACATTATTTCCAGATTTGAAACCGCGTGTGGCGGTCATGGGACCAAAGTGTCACGCCATGGGGAGTGCGATGTTGATGGCGATTTCACTCGTTGAAACTACCCGAAATCGCAGGTGCCACCAAGATGTTCTGCGGCTCGACCTGGTGCAGCACTACGCAGAGGGTTGCAGCAGTGCCACCAGCGTGCAGGCTGGAGGCAGCCGGGAGGCTGGTCTTCTCTGCAGCGACATCCTCAAGGCCAGCGCCGAGTTTCGACGCTCCTTCAGCGAGCTCCGGGACGGGTATTACGAGCTGCAGGCACGTCCTCGAGCGAATATGGGCCTCGAGCACCCTATATACTCTGTCACCCTAAAAACCAAAGCTACAAGCGCGAGCGAGCCCGCGATCCTGGCTTTGGGACTTGCATTTCTAGCGCGAGGGCTCGTTCTGCAGAAGAACTTTTTAAAGCAGTGACCTCGAGCTATCGTGCTAGTGCCATTTGTGGCATTCACTGGACTCCAGATATGAACGCGGTGTTCAAAGCCAATGCTCAGAACGACTCCTATGCATATCTTCTAAGAATAACCACAATCTCGGTCTAGTGCAATGTACGTTGGGGAAGCGTTGTGGAATCTCATTGTAAGCTCGCGCTTGGCAGCAGCGGACTCAACCATGGCCATCAGTGGATACCGCCTTTAGTCTGTTGTAGGCTAAAAAAAATCAGGACAAGCTTCTTCCATAGAGCCCTCCACTGCTGGAGAGAAGGAAACCACCAATCATGGCGAGCAGAAAGGTTTGTGGGAGGTGCTTGTCCTGCTATTCTTGACCTGCAACAGGCTAAAGTCGAAGGTGTGGATATGCAATCGCCTTTGTGCATTTTCATATCCTCAAGGTCGTGCAACAGGTGCGATTCAAAGTAGTAGCAGTGGCAAGTTTTTCCAACCCTTTTCTCAACTTACTTTTAGAGCTGGATATTTGACCGCCAGACTTTAGTTTCTCGTACGTAAATAAACAAAAAAAAAAAGTTTCAAAACCATTTCACGCGCACTAGCGAATAGTGTCCTCACAATGGCCCGTATAAGTTTTCAGGTGAGAGGCCAAAGAAGTGGAAGACGCTTGTCCAGCTAGGTATCTCCCGTGATGGGAGCAAGTTCCATGAACGGGAGCTCGCACTCTATTATAACGGCCTTCGTTGTGTAATACAAATAAAGAAGTTAGATTTTCGCCTGTAGTCTTAGCAGAGAGGAATTGAGGATAGATATAAGCAGCAGCATGTGTTCACACTGTATTTGCTCTGACTGTCTCCGGTTTGTTGCAACAAAAGATCTACACAAAAAGCTTCTCCCCAGCAAATACCACCTAGGGTACGAGGCCTGTGAATGACACCGTCGGTAGTAGATCACCTACCCACCCCAAGCGGCAAACACGCTGAAACTTGACGAGAATTGCCGCAAAGAGGCAGAAGCGTCCGTCTTGGCGTCGCCACGTGCTTCCGTCGCGGTCGTTGGGAGACGCTGCAAGATGCGCTGGCTGCGATGCTGACGAGAGCTAGCTAGCGCTGCGCGAATCCCCTACTGATAACGTTTGGGAAGGCGGTCCTATCCTCCAGCTGGTTTTGACCGATCACGCGCTCCGTGCTTTCCGTCAATTTGACTGAGTGTACGCTTACTGTTATCGAAAGTAGAAAGCTCACACTGGGGGCGGAGTTTCTCTTATGGTACGTTTACACCTGCGTTAAAAAAACGCTGCCGCCGAAGCCAATTTGCCAGTGGCGGTGGCGGCCATGAACAGAAGATGTTTACATCATCTTCCAGCGGGGACGGCGGCGGCCGTTCTCGCGGCGATTTTCGAAGCTTCTTGTTCATAACGTCAGGGCGCCAGAGCACGTCGGCTACTCTGGCCACGTCTGGGCAGGTGACTTTGTTTAGGTTCGTAGTTGTTTATATTGTTCACACCGCGTTACTCAAGGTGTCAACATCGCAAACGAGATGGACCAGGGCGAGGGTTCATCAGTCTATTTACGATTTGCCGGAGCGTGCCCCAATACCATGATCTTAATGCAAAACTACGGAGATGCTTCTTATGTTCATGCGACAAAGACCACGTCTATAAAACTCTGACAGCACACACGAGCACCAAACGCTAATCAGATATGAAGCTTACCTGATGTAAAAATTACTTCAACATCTTCGCCTTTACTTTCTTACCTTAGATAATAAATTTTCTAATTGAAAATCATAAAATTTGGCGGGGCTGTGTGTCACCCGGCGATCCATGGTTATTGCGCGTGCAACACTGTCGACGGGCGACGCGTTGAACAAAACTCCTTGTGTAGCCGTTTCTTTGGAGGTCAGCCAGGATGGTCTGTTTCTCCTTTTTTCCTATGCTTTTCCGACGAGCAGATGGTCATTACTCTAGACAAGAGGGTAGAGACCACTGACGCCTTGTGACTCACTGGATGGTTCGAGTCAAAATCGAGGTAGCGTTCGATGTGAATTGGTTTCCTGCAAACCGTGAATCTTCTTGCCTTTTCACCAGAGCACTGAGGAACGGCAAGACTCCATCTCTCTCGTATTCCACGGTTAACTGGATGGCCGGTTCTATGGAGTTCAGGTGTGCCAAGAAATGGTTCACCTCTGATTTCTTCACGATGAAAAAGCAATCATCCACATAGCGCATAAACTCTTTTGGCCTGTTGGCGAAAGTGTTTAGCGCCTTCTGTTCAACCACTTCTATTGTGAGGTTTGCCGTCGTGACTGAAATAGAAGCACCCATTGTCGTTCCGCTAACTTACTTGAAGAGCTCACCCTTTAAACTGAAGTACGTACTGCCAAGGCAAAACTCGAGAAGGCGGCATAGTTCATCCACACAGAGGCTGGTTCTTGAGCCCGATGTTTCGTCTTTCTCAATTACCTTTCTGGTTGCAGCAACTGCTAAGGGAACTGGGACGCTGGTAAAGAGTAAAACAACGTCGAAAGACACCATCGTGTCATCATCGCTGAGTCTCACTTGCGAGGCACGTTCCACGAAGAGACCGGTGTTCAGCATATGGGTCGGCGTGTTTCCAAAGAGGGGAGCCATAGTCCGTTAGGTCCATTTAGTCATCCCCTGAAGACGAAGTCAAGTCGTCCCCGAAACGTTGAGAACTGCTTGTTTCTGAAAATTTAGTTTGAAATTTATTTTTTTCAGATTCTTTCTCGAAACCAGACAGATTTCTGTCGAAGATGCTTACTTGAACAGCTAAAGTACGTATCAAAGACTAAATAAAGAAAAAAAAAACACTGATGTTTTGCAGTAGGACCAAGAAAACCCCGATTACTTTTCTTTTTTTCTTTTACAGTCAGTCACACATACATTAGCTATTTTAATAAGATGTACGTACAGCTCGGCTATCAAGCCACTCGTGAAAGTTGGTAGCGTCGGTTCAACGTCAGTGCGCTGTACGTCCAACTGAAGTTTTGGGGTGTCTTATTGTGACAAGGGGTGTAAGAATACACCGTTTTTTGTCTGTGTGTACTCTAAGACCATTTATAGTCTGCGCACTCTTGCCAAGAGGTGCAGTAGCCCGAGCAATCTGCAATCACAAAAGAAAAGATAGGCCTCTGGAGTTCCGCGATAGCTGTATCAAACGGACGCTACACGTCATCAGAGTCAATCCTGCACTGAGAGAATGTGACTTACAGGTTTTGCATTGCGATTCACGGAGCTCCAGGTCACATGGAGCTGGATGGGCTGGGATATAGTTACTCTGGGATAACTCGCTGCATTGGCCGCGGTCACACTAGTTTTGAAAGTGAAAGGAAAGCGCGTGGCAGCGAAGCATTGCGCGTTGCCATGGCATCATTACGTTATACATGCATCGTCTTAAGACCCATTCTCTAGATGGCGAAGAAAAAAAAATCTCATTTTTTCGGAAACAAATAAAACGCTCTTGGGCGCGCCGGGGGTCAAGCAAACGGTGCGTGCCGCCCACCATTTGCTTGGCACAACTTTTCGTGGATATGAAGCCAAAGCTATGCGCCAACCCACTGAGGGACAAGGGGAGACGAGAGCGTTCGAAGGCGTCAGAATGCCGAGCTCTGACTGGAACGATTAGTGGGTAGACGTAAGGCTATAGCTACCTTATTCTCTGCTCACTGTTTGAACGCGCTTTAACACGAACGTGGATCGCTGGATACCGGCGTTTGGCAATCGAACGCGTTCTAAAAGTGAGCAGAGAAAAAGGCTTTAGGTCTACCAACTAATCATTCTAACCACAGCTCGGCGTTCTGACGTCCCAGAGCGCTCTCGTCTGCTCATCTCTCTTAGTTCCTCGTCGCATATGCGTCAGTGTATACTCACGCGGCCTGGCCGCCACTCAAAGCTGTACACGCGCACTCTTCGTTTTTCCTAAAATGCCGTAGAAAGCAAGCTCGCTCACGTTGCGCACATACAATAAATGTGTGAAAGACAACAATATTAATAAAAACAAGAAAAAATGAAAGCCGTTTACAACTCCCTGTAACGCCGAATTGGAGCGCAGCTTTTGAGGAGGAGGAGGGAAGGGTAATCAGGGGAGGGTATACCCCTCCTCCTCCTCCTCCCCTCATTCTTCAATCTCCTCCGGGTGGGGGGGGGGGGTCACGTGACCTCGGGGGGAGGGGGGTCATGTGATCTGGGGGGTCAAGTGACCCCCTCCCCCTCCTCCCCCGAGGTCACGTGACCCCGGGAGTGGGGGTCACGTGACCTGAGGGGTCACGTGACCCCCCTCCCCCTCCTCCCCCAAGGTCACGTGACCCCGGGGTCACGTGACCTGAGGGGTCACGTGACCCCCCTCCCCCTCCCCCCCCGGGGTCACGTGACCCCGGGGGGGGGGGGGGCTCGCGCGGTGCATTATGGGATATTTCCCATAATGCACCGCGCGGTTACGCCGACGGCGACGGCGACAGCGACGCCGACGCCGCTCAAGCCGGAAACGGGCGCCTAAGAGCTGCGCTCTAAAAGAAAGATTGTTGGCGTTTAGTAATGAAAGGGACATAATCCTACCAAAGCCTTGAAAAGGTGTTTCGTTTCAAAACCTGCTTGGTTTCCTCTTCAGGGGTGACTGAATCGCACGGGAAGGTAGCACGGGGCAGCAGCAGCTCTCGACTTTTTTGTCTGTTAAGATCAACCCTTCTCTAGAGAATCGGTTCTTTGTTCATTGTCCTTGTCAGGTGGCATAGGCCCTAGGCGTACGCAGATGGAAGGCACCCATTGACCTGTTTAGATTTCCGGGAGGGTGTTGGATGTGCCATGGTTACAGGAAAAGACTTCGGAAGAAACGTTACCGAAACAAACGACTTGATCCGAGCTGCTTGCGCAGCTGGAAGTAACTCGCTTGTTCCGAACAATAAAAATCTCAGTCATCTATGAGGAAAAAGCTACACATATATCGCGTGTGCATCCACATTTCAATTGTGTTTTCAGTCAGCACGAATGTGCTACTTTAAACCAAAAGAAAAAGACAAAAGCCATTAAACGTGTTTTTTTTTTTAATTTTGACAGCATTTTCTTCACCTTATTCACTGCAGGCAAGCCTCAACACCCTCTCGGCAGACATGAAGCGCTCGCGCTCAGAAACCAACGCAGCTGCCGCGAGCGTCTCAAGCCTCCTACAGGCAGAGTTGGCCAACCTCAAAGCCCAATTGGAGGCCTTGCAGTGTCGCGGGGCCGGCGACGTTCCCGTCCCGGCGCCGATGCCAACCCCAGAACCCGTCCCACGAGAACCGAGACAACTCAGCGATGCCCTGTACATCATTGGATCGAGTGAGGAAGCCAACGCCTCGCTGGAGAGCGGCGGCATTCGCTCTGACGACCCCCAGCGCGCTCGAAGAGCGCTATGGTCCGTCAGCAACATGGCATCCCTCTGCGCCCAGGCCTCGCGGTGCGGCCAGACGCTTAGCTGCAGCGACGTCTTCTCGCTGGACGGCTACATGGCGCGGCTAGAGATCCACCTGCGGTGCGTGGACTGCGTCCTTTTTGTGCGTCCCTGCATCAGGCTCTGCAGGGGCGCCAACGACGCAGTGCTGGAGTGGCCCTTCAAGAAGACGCTGTCCGTAAAGCTGGCCCACTTCCAGCGCCAGGGTGTGTCCGTACGCTTCGACCTGGACACGGGCCACATGGGTGACTATCGCGAGTTCTGGATGCCTACCAGGGAGCGCAACATCCCGTTCACTATGTGCGAGATGACACTCCTCACGACGGCCTTCTCCGCGGGCAGCGCGAGCACACTGGACATATTCCTGGAGTTGCTGTGTCGCGGCTGATGCCGCATCGCAGGGGACAACCGGTGACGGAGGTTGTGCGAATTTGGGCGTATGCAAAATAGCTGAATAAATTTAGTTGAATATAGTTTGTCTCACTCGAACCCCTAGGGGGAAAATTATTTTTTGAGATTGACCGACATTTGTGACTGCTGCAAAATGACGTTGTGTGAGCACGAAGCTGTGGTGGGCTAAAAAACGGAGGCATGGCGATCGCGCGGGCACGAATGGCCCCGCGATCTAAGCCTCAAGCGCAGCATAATTTGTATGTAAAGCCTTTTGCTGTGTTTGTGTTTGTCTTACAAGCGCCAAATGTTTCAAAGCACGGTGTCAGTGTCTCCGAAACAAATGGCACGGTGCAGCACTGAAATGAGCGGCCCCATGGAATCGAATAGCGGCACAGTAGGGGATCGGTGGCCGAGCGTGTTAAAGGGCTCATGAAACGATTTTTCTACTTCATCCTCCTTAGCTTTATACCTCAACTTAAATGCGAATTGTGAAATCACATCGTCGTGACATTCTGCGGCACCGGTGCGATGACTTCGAGCTTCCACCGTGCTTTTTATGCACACCATAGGACTTGTCATTCGCCACTGACGATAAGTTCCGTCAGGGCACTCATTGGCCACGAACGCGAATCCAAATATTCGTCGACGGATTGATAATTGACGAGCGCATACGTCCGAGGGACGTAGTTCTCGTGTCCAATGCGTGAGCTGGGTTCGGCTGACGTCAGGTTGGCACCGCTCATGCGCTGCGGGGTCCGCGGATGTATCATAGTGAAAAGGCGGAGGGCTTTCGAAGGAAAGAAGGTACAAAATAGTCCTCTATATTTTCAAATGTTCGTACCGAAAGTCAGGCTTTTGACTTTCTACCTTTTTTCTTTTGGAAACTGAACGATGCGCTATTAGTAAAATCCCAATACAAATTGATTTATTCCAGCCCAAAATTTGTTTCATGGGCTCTTTAAGGTCATGGTATAAGATATATATACACCTTTTCCACAAGGGCGCAGCCATCTTCAATGTCGTCATATAGCCTCCTCTATAGACGCTTTCAGGCAGCTGTGCATGGGCGCCGCCATAACCGACCTTCAGTTTTTGTTTCCTCTTATTTCGTTCGCTTCACATCATCATTACCACAGCAGGACAGGTTATTGCCACTTTAGCTGCTACTGCGTCCTTCTCCCCAGCATATGCCTTTGTGGAGGCTCGTCAACGCCCGCTTCAGTGGCTAGGAATCTCGGTAAGACAGGAGAAGGTCGGCAATGGCGGCTCACTCTAGCGCGAGTCGAACGCGTGTTTAAAGCGTCTATACTGACAAAGCCTGGCAGATCACCACGAGACGCGGCCGCCGAAAGTGAAAAGGTGAGCGGCAAACAACGGATAAGAGGAGAGTCTAAAGTCCCTGTATCTGGGAAAAGTGGCGCATTCTCTTTCCTTCTCCTCTAAAAACCCTCCTTACCCCACCTCTAACTTCCGGTTTGCGACGGAGGCACCCTCTGGAATTTCCCAAGCGTCTCGACGTCTCGGTCAGCTGAAGCGGTCGAGATGCCGATCGGGTGGACTTTTCTCGCCAGACAAGTGTGGCAATGACCTCATTTAGAGCCCGCATTCGTATCGGACCGTCCTGAAGCCGCTCTAGATCTGTTCGTCCAACCGCGGATCCCAAACGTGCTTTGGATAATCGTCCCAACCGAGTTGCATTAGGTCGGTGTCTCGTGAGTGTTCGGCTTCACAGGTGGAGTGGGCGAGTTGCCGATCCTGTGGACTTTTCTCGTCATGCAAGTGTGAAAATGACCTCATTTAGAGCCCGCATTTTTATCGGACCGTCCTGAAGCCGCTCTAGATCTCTTCGTCCAACCGCGGATCCCAAACGTGCTTTGGATAATCGTCCCTACCGAGTTGCATTAGGTCGGTGTCTCGTGAGTGTTCGGCTTCACAGCTGGAGCGGGCGAGTTGCCGATCCTGTGGACTTTTCTCGTCATACAAGTGTGAAAATGACCTCATTTAGAGCCCGCATTCGTATCGGACCGTCCTGAAGCCGCTCTAGATCTCTTCGTCCGACCGCGGATCCCAAACGTGCTTTGGATAATCGTCCCTACCGAGTTGCATTAGGTCGGTGTCTCGTGAGTGTTCGGCTTCACGGCTGGAGCGGGCGAGTTGCCGATCCTGTGGACTTTTCTCGTCATACAAGTGTGGAAATGACCTCATTTAGAGCCCGCATTCGTATCGGACCGTCCTGAAGCCGCTCTAGATCTGTTCGTCCAACCGCGGATCCCAAACGTGCTTTGGATAATCGTCCCAACCGAGTTGCATTAGGTCGGTGTCTCGTGAGTGTTCGGCTTCACAGCTGGAGCGGGCGAGTTGCCGATCCTGTGGACTTTTCTCGTCATACAAGTGTGGCAATGACCTCATTTAAAGCCCGCATGCGTATCGGACAGTCCTGAAGCCGCTCTAGATCTGTTCGTCCAACCGCGGATCCCAAACGTGCTTTGGATAATCGTCCCTACCGAGTTGCATTAGGTCGGTGTCTCGTGAGTGTTCGGCTTCACAGCTGGAGCGGGCGAGTTGTCGATCCTGTGGACGTTTCTCGTCATACAAGTGTGAAAATGACCTCATTTAGAGCCCGCATTCGTATCGGACCGTCCTGAAGCCGCTATAGATCTGTTCGTCCGACCGCCGATCCCAACGTGCTTTGATAATCGTCCTACCGAGTTGCATTAGGTCGGTGTCTCGTGAGTGTTCGGCTTCACAGCTGGAGCGGGCGAGTTGTCGATCCTGTGGACGTTTCTCGTCATACAAGTGTGAAAATGACCTCATTTAGAGCCCGCATTCGTATCGGACCGTCCTGAAGCCGCTATAGATCTGTTCGTCCGACCGCCGATCCCAAACGTGCTTTGGATAATCGTCCCTACCGAGTTGCATTAGGTCGGTGTCTCGTGAGTGTTCGGCTTCACAGCTGGAGCGGGCGAGTTGCCGATCGTGTGGACTTTTCTCGTCATACAAGTGTGAAAATGACCCCATTTAGAGCCCGCAATCGTATCGGACCGTCCTGAAGCCGCTCTAGATCTGTTCGTCCAACCGCGGATCCCAAACGTGCTTTGGATAATCGTCCCAACCGAGTTGCATTAGGTCGGTGTCTCGTGAGTGTTCGGCTTCACAGCTGGAGCGGGCGAGTTGCCGATCCTGTGGACTTTCTCGTCATACAAGTGTGGCAATGACCTCATTTAGAGCCCGCATTCGCATCCGACCATCCTGAGGCCACTCTAGATCTGTTCGTCCAACCGCGGATCCCAAACGTGCTTTGGATAATCGTCCCAACCGAGTTGCATTAGGTCGGTGTCTCGTGAGTGTTCGGCTTCACAGCTGGAGCGGGCGAGTTGCCGATCCTGTGGACTTTTCTCGTCATACAAGTGTGGAAATGACCTCATTTAGAGCCCGCATTCGCATCCGACCGTCCTGAAGCCAGCTCTAGATCTGTTCGTCCAACCGCGGATCCCAAACGTGCTTTGGATAATCGTCCCAACCGAGTTGCATAGGTCGGTGTCTCGTGAGTGTTCGGCTTCACAGCTGGAGCGGGCGAGTTGCCGATCCTGTGACTTTTCTCGTCATACAAGTGTGGAAATGACCTCATTTAGAGCCCGCATTCGCATCCGACCGTCCTGAAGCCACTCTAGATCTGTTCGTCCAACCGCGGATCCCAAACGTGCTTTGGATAATCGTCCCAACCGAGTTGCATTAGGTCGGTGTCTCGTGAATGTTCGGCTTCACAGCTGGAGCGGGCGAGTTGCCGATCCTGTGGACTTTTCTCGTCATACAAGTGTGGAAATGACCTCATTTAGAGCCCGCATTCGCATCCGACCGTCCTGAAGCCGCTCTAGATCCGTTCGTCCAACCGCGGATCCCAAACGTGCTTTGGATAATCGTCCCAACCGAGTTGCAATAGGTCGGTGTCTCGTGAGTGTTCGGCTTCACAGCTGGAGCGGGCGAGTTGCCGATCCTGTGGACTTTTCTCGTCATACAAGTGTGGAAATGACCTCATTTAGAGCCCGCATTCGCATCCGACCGTCCTGAAGCCACTCTAGATCTGTTCGTCCAACCGCGGATCCCAAACGTGCTTTGGATAATCGTCCCAACCGAGTTGCATTAGGTCGGTGTCTCGTGAGTGTTCGGCTTCACAGCTGGAGAGGGCGAGTTGCCGATCCTGTGAACTTTTCTCGTCATACAAGTGTGGAAATGACCTCATTTAGAGCCCGCATTCGCATCCGACCGTCCTGAAGCCACTCTAGATCTGTTCGTCCAACCGCGGATCCCAAACGTGCTTTGGATAATCGTCCCAAACGAGTTGCATTAGGTCGGTGTCTCGTGAGTGTTCGGCTTCACAGCTGGAGCGGGCAAGTTGCCGATCCTGTGAACTTTTCTCGTCATACAAGTGTGGAAATGACCTCATTTAGAGCCCGCATTCGCATCCGACCGTCCTGAAACCACTCTAGATCTGTTCGTCCAACCGCGGATCCCAGACGTGCTTTGGATAATCGTCCCAACCGAGTTGCATTAGGTCGGTGTCTCGTGAGTGTTCGGCTTCACAGCTGGAGCGGGCGAGTTGCCGATCCTGTGAACTTTTCTCGTCATACAAGTGTGGAAATGACCTCATTTAGAGCCCGCATTCGCATCCGACCGTCCTGAAGCCACTCTAGATCTGTTCGTCCAACCGCGGATCCCAGACGTGCTTTGGATAATCGTCCCAACCGAGTTGCATTAGGTCGGTGTCTCGTGAGTGTTCGGCTTCACAGCTGGAGCGGGCGAGTTGCCGATCCTGTGAACTTTTCTCGTCATACAAGTGTGGAAATGACCTCATTTAGAGCCCGCATTCGCATCCGACCGTCCTGAAGCCACTCTAGATCTGTTCGTCCAACCGTGCATCCCGAAAGTACTTTGGATAATCGTCCCTACCGAGTTGCATTACGTCAGTGTCTCGTGAGTGTTCGGCTTCACAGGAATAGACCATATGCAAAAAGAAGCACCATCTGGTGTATTCATGATCAATTATCAGATTTCCTTCATATACATGCCTTGCACGTGACGTCATATGGCATCGTACCAGCCGCCATTGCGCCGTACCATGCATATGTGCCTGCACCTTTTGCAGCATGCATTTCGCACAATCGAATTTCCTATTCTCGGGAAGCCTTGTTGAGAAAACAAATTTGATATTGCGAAACGTAAGCTGCAGAAGGTACGGGCACAGGAGCATGGTACGGCGCAATGGCGACTGATGTGACGTCAGTGCAAGCCATGTATAGGGGGGTTCCCGTACCGACGGTTTCGCCCGAAAAACAATAGTCCCGGCAAAGTGGAAGTCGTAGAACTAAACTATGATCACCTGCTGCAAGTCGACTACGAACCCTTCACAGGACATCTTCGAGAAATACCGTTCATTGACCTGGATGGCCCAGTTCACTGCTTGAGTGACGAGTCTTGCGACCTCGTTGCTGACAATTCCCTTTCATAAATTTTGCGGCCGTTTTTCTTTTCTTATTTGATCCGAAACTAACCAGCAACCTGTTGAGTGTACAAATAAACTGCCCCAATATCATAAAAACCGAGTTAAATGCAGATGCGCCTCGCCCACAACTGGAAGATGTGATAAACCCCCCAATATGGCGGCTCCTAATGGCATGATGATGATAGCTGGCAAGACCCTTTCCGAAATTCAGTGCCATCTGGTGGTTCGTAAAGCAGTTTAGGTTTTGCCATATCAATGGCGAAAATGAGCTTGTATCGGCACCGTCACTTTCGCAAGTCAACGGCACGCGAGAAATTGTTCAGTTGAGTTCTTTTTCGATCACTTTTAGTTCCATCGTGACCAAGAACCTGCATTCAGAACAAAATTCCAACCCACTCAGATGCCTCGAGAAACTTCTCTACACCAAAGTGCTTTAAAGCCTATTGTGTGCCGCCCACAGATTGACTGAATCTGAGTTATTAGAAATGAACGCTTACGTAGCTCTTGTGTTCCATTCCTACGTCGCGTCGTACTGACCCCCCGAATGTACAGGCCTCGCATCATCCGCTTAGCAGCATCTTCAGCGTCTTCCTTTATCAGTCACTAGAAGGCCGCCATTGGTATGGCACAGATGCCGTTCTGCAGATGATGATAATGATCAAAGTGGCCAGACTGAATTTCGGAAAGGGTCTATTGCAAGTCGTTTTTAATCGTCATATATATGACACCGCCAAATTGCAATTTTATTCTCCACGATTTCAAATGATTGACTACGTTTCGTACGTGTCCTTGGCGAGCTTTCGGGAGGGTTTGGCCTACGGGCGCTAAAAAACAATTTGGCGGCCTAGAAAGCAAGATACTAATTTCTTTCTAATCGGTGCAGTGTTGATGTGGTTGACGCTAAGCTAGCACTTTTAAGCTGCCTGGAGTACTATAAACCAACACACTGTTTACAAACAAGCCCGCTTTGCCCACAACAGGTGTGGGCACTGCGCATGCGCAGAAGCCAAATTTGGGAGGAATGAAGCATTAGCGCATGCGCAGTACCGACAGAAGCGCCACCGCGGTCGTATGACGTCAGCAAGTTGAGTTGGTCTATACTTCGTTTCACTTTATCTGCGAGCGAAGCCAAAGCTAGAAGCGCGAGACCAGCGCTTTTTGCATTTCTCCCCAGCTCGCGCGCTCGAGCAAAGCCTGAACGTACGGAGCTTCCGTGCTCGCGCTTCCAGTTTTGCCTTCGCTCGCACATAAGGTGAAACGAAGTATAGTGATAAAAATCTCAATGTATTTCTGTGCATGCTGTAAACATTTGTGACACCGCGGGCCTTTCGCTACGGGGCTACGCGCTGCTGCTACTTTTCCGAGCGTATAATAAATACTTTTTTTCGTTATTTCATTTGATCAAACCGTTTTTAGAAACGTTTAGTCTTGTTACTCCGTAATTTTATCACAGGGTCTGTATCTTTTCTGTTATTCGTTCATACTAAAAAAATCCAGGTTTAATTACGATTTACGCTGCTTTTAGACTCCTGGGCCAGCGTCCTGGTGCAGACTTGGAAACTAGTGCTCAGTTTCAGCAACTATCCCAGGCAGCACAAGACGTCGAGATGACGCCGAAATAAGGCCCTAGACGTTGGGCGACGTCGAAGTCCTTAACAAACCTTTTATCGACGGCATTGGTACGTCCACATGAGAGGTTCCGACAACGTCAAACACGCGACGTAGTGACAACGTCATAAGCTTCACCTCGACGTCTTCAACAGTAATCGACGTCTGTTCGACGTCTTGTATGAGAAGTTCTTTGAACGTCGAGCACGAGACGTCACAACAATATCCTGAGCAACACGTTAACGTCTTCAACATTAATCGACGTCAGTTCTACGTTTTCTCTGGGACGTTATTTGGACGTCGAGCACGAGACGTCCCAACAATGTCCTGAGAAACACCTTGACGTCATCGACATTATTCGACGTCAGTTCTACGTTTTTTTCGGGAGGTTCTTCAAACGTATAGCGCGAGACGTCCCAACAATGTCTGAGCTACACCTTGACGTGATTGGCAATAATAGACGTCAGTTGTACGTTTTCTCCGGGAAGTTCTTTGAACATGGAGCACGATACGTCCCAACAATGTCCTGAGAAACACCTTGACGTCATCGACATTATTCGACGTTATTTCTACGTTTTCTCCGGGAAGTTTTAGAGCGCAGCTCTTAGGCGCCCGTTTCCGGCTTGAGCGGCGTCGCCGTTGGCGTCGCCGTCGGCGTAACCGCGCGGTGCATTATGGGAAATGTCCCATAATGCCCCGCGCGAGCCCCCCCGGGGGTCATGTGACCTCGGGCGGGGGGGGGGGTCACGTGACCCCTCAGGTCACGTGACCCCCCTCCCCCCCGAGGTGCATTATGGAAAATGTCCCATAATGCACCGCGCGAGCCCCCCCCCCCCCCTTCGGGGTCACGTGACCTCAGGGGGGAGGGGGGAGGGGGGTCACGTAACCCCTCAGGTCACGTGACCTCCCCCCCCCCAAGGTCACGTGACCTGGGGGGTCACGTGACCCCCCCCCCCGGAGGAGATTGAAGAATGAGGGGAGGAGGAGGAGGAGGGGTGTACCCTCCCCTGAGTACCCTTCCCTCCTCCTCCTCAAGAGCTGCGCTCCAATTCGGCGTTACAGTGAGTTGTAAACGGCTTTCACTTTTTCGAACGTCGAACGCGAGACGTCCCAACAATGTCTGAGCAACACCTCGGCGTCATTGGCAATAATAGACGTCAATTCTACGTTTTCTCCGGGAAGTTCTTTGAACGTGGAGCACGAGACGTCCCAACAATGTCCTGAGCAACACCTTGACATCATCGACATTATTCGACGTCATTTCTACGTTTATTTTGGGAGGTTCTTTGAACGTTGAGCGCGAGACGTCCCAACAATGTCTGAGCAACACCTTGACGTCATTGGCCTTAATATACGTCAGTTCTACGTTTTCTCTGGGAATTTCTTCGAACGTTGAGCGCGAGACGTCCCAACAATGTCTGAGTGAACATCTTGATTACGCTGAACAAGCGCCTTATAGAGCCCAAGGTGCTGTCATATCCCTTTTAAAATTTCTCATCAATGTCAGCATTTTTGATACTGTGCACGCCATCCACCTTTCAACCTGGCTGAGCTGCAGAAATCTCTTACAATAATATCATTCTCGTGATTGTTGTTTTAGCAGGAATGGCTTAAAAAGCCGAGAATTCATAACAACAAAAACCAGGATTTAGCTCGAAGTCAGCGGGGCTGTTTGTAGCATTTTTAGCGTTTCTAACTTAATATCAGAGTCTTTGAAGCTGTACGAGAATGATAATAATGTAAGAGATTTCTGCAGCTGAGCCAGGTTGAAGGGTGGACAGCTCGCACAGTGTCGAAAACGCTGTCATTGACGAGAAATCTTAAAAGTGATATGGCAGGTTCTTGGGCACTACAGGACGCTTGTTTAGGGTGACTCGAAATCACACCCAAGACTGTGTATCCATGGAAGTGGCCGAAATTACCGATCACTGGGGAGCTAAAGGAACACCGTTGCCATGATTCCTGGAGTGCGGGCCGGGGTGTTTGGGGGATTAAGCAAATGGTCTATTCCGACCTAATATACATGCTTTCGCGAACGTACCTTCGAGCAACAAAGCCAGATCCGGTAGACTCCATTGTTCCACGGTGACACAAATCGAGACCGTTATTAATTGACGTCCCGTTCAGTCTCAACGTATGCTCGGTGTTTTATGGTCGTTAAATAAGCCCTTATTTCAACGTTGACATAACGTTATCACAGACGTACGCTCGACATTTTATGTCGTTAAATGGGACGTTATGATATCGTTAATATGACGTTCTCAATTGACATCCCGTTCAGTTTAGACGTATATTCGACGTTTTATGGTGGATAAAGGGGACATTGTTTCAGTGTTGATATAACGTAATCAATTAACTTCGCGTCCAATTCAGACATACACTCGACGTTCCAAGGTCGTTAAGTGGGACGTTATTTCGACGTAAAATCCACGCTTTTTTCCAGACTTTAGCCTTTCCATATTACGTCGAAGGGACCTGACGTTCAGACTTTCGACGTTCTTTCGACATGTGGTTCCTGACGTCATCGACTTTCTTTCGACGTTTTTCCAACGTATCTGTGCTGCCTGGGTAGTTCTCGAGTCCAGCAATTGCTGGTTATTTCAGGAAAAGGGCATGAGGCAAAATAATTCAAATCACACCCAGAGAACAATGCAAAATAAGCGAATGCGAGATCAAAATCTCCATGAAAATACCCAAGAACAGGTGATGTTAAAAAGAACAAAATCAAAGTCACAATTTTATTTATTTCACAAAACTGCCAGCCAAGTAAAAGGCCACGGCAGAAGCGTTCACTACAAGTAGAACACATGTTGAGTACATAACAAAAGAGATCACAGAATGAAAAAAGTAGATAAATGACACGGAGACACACCATACACAATCAAAATGCTTTCTTAACATTTCACAAATGTGCGAGTAGCTTTACTGACAGGTGCGGTCACTTTTACATATCAGAAAATACTTCTAAAGCCCTTACACCTTCTAATGCTGTTACTGCAGTGGTACGGTACACCTGTAGACAATATATTGTACAAACCACATGGAATTTAACATCGAGCTGCTTGATGAGACGGGTCTGCAGGTATCCGGCTTCAAATGCATGAGTGTGTTGTATGCTGCAAGTTTCGCTCACCTTGTATGCTAAAGAATCCATCAGCTTGCGCATAATGTCTGACACAAAATTGAAGTCCTGTAGATGCCAATGAAGTGTGCATTCTACAGGCAAAAGCTACCCCAATTCCCCAGCACCACATTGAAACCATGGGAAACACAAGAAAGATGAATCTTAAAAACTTTCTCGAGGATTCCTTTACTCCATGCAGTCCCCTTCATTGTGGACTTTTCGAGACACTTAAGTTGATCTGCAACGAGAAAATGCGTAAGTTCAAATTATAAATTCATCTCTTCAAGTTGCAACTGATACTCCTGTCATTGCGCCAATATCAGTTTTATCTGAATTGAATATAGTTCTTTGTAGCTCTTTGTTATTCATCAGTACACAAGAAAAACTGGCATTCTGATGATACTGCCTGATACCAGTGTGCCTGAAAAAGTAAAAAAAAAATATTATTACTTTAGTCCTGTTAAGTGGCTAACAGTGAGACAATAAGGTCGGATGTAAGTAACAGTGTGTAACTGTCTGAACTCTGCCAGGAAATAAACAGCAGTTGAAAATGAAAACTCATCAGCTGTTGCTGCGCCAATCTGTCCAAGACAAGCTGGAGAAGCAAGGGCCTGTAGGGCGCTGCTCAGACCTTGCTCGGGCAGCCATGGGACGGCACACACTTCTAGAATGAATAAATGAACAGAGACAAAAGTCGCTGTAGGTGTGCCTCGGTCGACCTGGAAAAAGTATCATTGTGCTAAACTCACCAGAGGGGGGGGGGGGGGGGGGGGGTGGGGGGGGAGGGGGTTGCCGAACCAGGCTGCTCTTGGGAGGCTGGGAAAGTTAGATTCGGTACTGCACCGCTTGGAACTTGCTGGGGGGCCTCAGGAGGACACACTCGCCTAGAATCAACAAAGACGGCACTAGTGGTAGGTATGCCTCAGTTGACTTGGAAAGAGTATCGGACGGCCAAACTCACCAACAGCTGGTCACTGCGGCAGATTGCCCCGAGGGAAAAGCTCCGCTTGGACCTTGCTGGGGGCCCTCCAATGGACACACACTCCTAGAATGGACAGAGATGGCACTAATGGTAGATAGACCTCGGTCGACCACGAAACAGTATCGAACAGCCAAACTAAAGCGCAGCTGCGGTTTCTGCAGCAGTCCGTCCTGGGGATGTTTCAGTACTGCGGGCACTACCTTGTGGTCAGGTTTTGCTGGGGGTGCCTCGGGGACTTTAGGGAGGCAACCAAAAGAAACAAATGGAACTGCATTTTGTAAAAGAGGCATCCAAAATCATCAGTTTGTGCATTGAATTTGTATCGTAAAACTGATGCAACGTGTCTCACTGAAGAAAAAATATATATATATTTTGTGAGATGTTGTACATACCATTTACATGTCCAGTTCCCTTGCAGTGGTGGTTTACTCTCATGGTTGAAGGTAACGAAAAAAGAATTGTTTGGGAGAGCATCTTTCCTTAATTTTTTGCTCTCCTTTGTTTCGCATGATTAGTGTTTTGAATTGGTCGATACTGAAGTGGCCCTGTAATAGATTGAAGAGATCGAACTTTAGTCGAGAGCACATCGTGTAACGCCACCTCAAACGCCAGTTTCTGCAGATCCAAGGTTGGCCTGCCAAAGACCTGCACGTGAAGTTTGCGCGCTGTCAAAGCTGCTGGCGCGAGTTTGGGGTTGATCTCAGATGGTTTATTTGCTTGCGTTTTTCGTTTCAATAAGGCTACGAGCGAAGGAGACCCTATTGACGCTACGAGAGCAAACGCACTTTGAGCGGGCTAAGCACACACGCTCGTCCAGTAAGAGCGTCGTCAGAGAAAACATACTCCTGCTTGTCGCACTGGCTGCGATCGCACTTATGCTCGGGTCCGCAGCTGCGGCAGCGCTGCAAGTTATCTGTGCGAAACAAAGTATGGTACGCGAGCACGTGCGCAACACTTGACGAGCGCGTACTCCGCACGCACCCGTAATTGGGAGCGACGCCGATGCCACAAGCACGAGCAGGAGCAGGAGCAGGGGGGGCTATGTTGCACGTTTTGGACTCCCAGGAGACTAGGGAGAAGGAAGTGACGTAGGTGTGAATGAACGTATCTTAGCAGATACCGTCCTCAGCGACTCCACCAATCAACATCCAAAGAGCGTTGTTGACGTCATTTCCTTCTCCCTAGTCTCCTGGGAGTCCAAAACGTGCAACATAGCCCCCCAGGCCGTTTGAACGACTTAAGGTACATTTAAGGGCTGTTTATACTCCGACGTTGAGCGCACTGAACGCAGCGTAGCGCAGAACGCGCGCCTTTTATTGGCCGGCAACCAGGAACTCGATATCTGCAACCAATAAGTACCTGCGCGCGCTGCGCTACGCGGCGCCCGACGACGTTACGTTGGAGTATAAATGTACTAAAGGTACATTTATACTCCAACGTAACGTCGTCAGGGCGCCGCGTAGCGCAGCGCGCGCAGGTACTTATTGGTTGCAGATATCGAGTTCCTGGTTGCCGGCCAATAAAAGGCGCGCGTTCTGCGCTACGCTGCGTTCAGTGCGCTCAACGTCGGAGTATAAACAGCCCTTAAAGGCCCCGACGCACAGTTGCCTTTGAGAGCGTTCCACTGCGTTGCGACTGCGAGACCGCAGGACATCCATACTTATTTTATCGCAGGTCAAACAATTCCTTGAATTGAATTCCACGCTTCATACGAAGCACAGATGTGCCGGTGACTCGCTTTTGTTTCTCGACGGAACGCAGTCAAACGATCTCAAACGCCCACGGCACGAGCGTCCGTGCATGCCAAGTTGGCAATGTTGTGCTCGCTATTACATCGCTCGCGTTTACGGTGGAATGGAATGCATACTCACTCTAAACAGCTGTCTTTTTGCACGCTAATGAGTATACAGAGCAGCTACCTCGCATAACTTTGCGTCTCCCGTCGGGTTGAAATCTTTTCCACCGATTCGGTGAAGCAAGATCTTCCTCCGAGGTTCATTTTTCGTGTCAGGGGGAACACTGATAAGCTTTCCGGCCAACTTTTCTACGGACGCAGCGGCCCGTCAGCTGCAGCCACCGTGGCTGCGGCGTAGCAACGTCTTTGGAAATTCATGACGACCGGAAGTCCAAAACCGAAAGCCAGATGTCACGTGACGACTGGCCAATAGTGTGCGCGGCGGCTAGTTCAAAGAATGGCGCAACTTTTCCCAGGATAGAGGGGCTTTAGAAGAGTCATGTAACGGGCACCCCGCTGCGGCGAGACGCCAAAACACACTATACTTTTTTTCCTGTTGGCGAGAAATGAAACGCCACCCCTTCTTCGTTCTCCGTTTTGGTTTCGTCTGTTTCGTTTGCGCCCAAAAATTGTGTTGCAAACTGCAGGGGCTGATTGATTACAGATATTGGTACACGCGAACAGCTTCGAAAGGTCAGTATCCTCTGCTTGGAGTTTTCGGCGGTCTATGCGTCATATGGCACACGACTGTATATTTTGATGAAAAACGAAAGCAACTCGCGCTTGCACTCCTAAAGACAAAACAACAACGATGGGGCTGAGCGCGCTGACGGCGTAGCCCACAGTTTATCATATACAGTTTGCCCACTGTAGAATAAGCCTGTGGTAATCGGGAGACATGGTGTTGAGAGTAGCTTTGCATTCAGCGCCCCTCACCACATATCGCGAACTAAAACACTTTTTATGCTTCTGTTTCGTTGTTTTGCTTTCAAAGATGGCGGCGCTCATGGTGTTATGGTTTCGCTATTCCTCGCGTTTTTGCGTAGCATATTGCTTTAATTGGAAGCGCCCGTCACAGGACACCATTTCCAGGCGATTACATTCAGACAAGAAAGCATTTTTTTTTCACGTAGGGGACTGTTTATTGGATTTCTGCATGGTATAATTCAATCAAAAAGAGTCAAAAACATAGCACATAATACAGCCATAGAACAAAGTTTGCACGGATGCCGGTCAATTTACAAACATGA
Organism: Ixodes persulcatus; assembly: GCA_013358835.2. NCBI lineage: Eukaryota > Metazoa > Arthropoda > Arachnida > Ixodida > Ixodidae > Ixodes > Ixodes persulcatus. The sequence continues at coordinate 72,910 of JABSTQ010011208.1, forward strand.
AACAGGGCCGACGACACTTTTTTTTTTTTTTTTTAGCGGAGTATTGGCATGCTATGACAGAAATATTGTGGATGGCAGCTTTTAGGGTAAGTGTGAAACGCGATGATCGAACACACAGCTTAGTGCAACACATTTTGACAGGTAACAAGGACATCAAGAGGCATGAAAAATAGAGCACATCAAATCATATATGTACTGCACAAGTAAACAATACAATAAAAACTCAAAACTGCATGGACACAACATTATCTACAGCAATAAAGAAATTCTACAGAATTGAAAGCATCTGACTGTTCTCCGTGTCATAAGTTCTGTTGCTTAAATAAAGCACAGGCTTTTTAGAGCGCTCGGAGCTCTTTTACTGATCAAGGGAATGGCGCATATGACGAGTCGTACAAGGGTGATTTCAGATAAGATCGACCAAAGGGTGGCTGGTCGACATTTTTAAATCAACTGATATTTTTATATGCCATTGTCTAGTGTCTGTTATAAACGAATCCACACTTAGGTTTGTCCAGAAAAAAAATTTGCGGACAGGAAAAATCGTAAAGCATGAAGAGGTGGACAATTGCATTAACGCGCACTGATGGAGGGGGCACATTTGAAAGTGAATAACTAAAAGGATAATGTTAGAAGAATTCTAATACTTTTTAAAAACAAGCTATGGGTACAGCTTGCGTGTAATATAAAGTAATAATATTTATGTAAATTTTATTTAATTTTCTAAAAATTGTTAAACATGCCTGCTCGAACGACAAATGGCAAAATTTGGAGGCCTGTATCTCATGAAATAATTTAATCATTATCATATCATTTGCAGGTACTATTTTACTTATATATGCCTATTATTTAAAAAATAAATAAGGTATTCGAGTGATACGATAGTCAGGATATATCTAGGCAAACATGGGGAAAAAAATGAAACGACGAAATATTCCGATGCAAATTAAAAAAAAAAAAAACACCACCTTCGATTTTTTTTAAATTTAGGTACCTTGTCATACTCCATTTTGGCATTCATTTCTATTAAAAACATTTTGTATCATTTTATTGAGAAAGAAGACACAGCTCCCCAAAGTAGGGTCCTTTTTCAAAGCCTACACGTAGCAGTGCCATACGAGAAGTGACTCTGAGTTCCAGTTTCAGGAAACTAACACACATCATTCATATATTTTTATTCATATGAGGTCACTGTCAACTAGAGCAGTCGGTCACACACTAAAAGTGAGGAGAAAATACTGTGTACAAAGAGCTATCATATTACGAACTAGCGATCCGAGAAAAGATCCTGCAGGCCATCGGTCATTGGGAACTTTGTTTACTTTATTTTCCTACGCCACTATATATGCTCCTCTCTCTTACCCTCTATCTCCATCTCTCTCTCTCTCTTATATATATCCCTGACGTATATCTAGATTAAAAACATATTCAAGCATTCCCTTTCCGCGTGATAGTGTTCTGTGGCTAGCAACAATCATTTCCTTGCGAAGATCACAATTATGGCGCAATAGTTGACGGAAGTAGCAGGCGGCACTCGTCGCTTGTTCTGGCAAAACGGCCGATACAATCTTTTTTCGAATTTCCCCGCTCGCTGTCAAGGATGAAGGGGCTCGCTTCAACCAGCAAAATATGGCCGCCGATGCCTGTTTACTGAGCAGCCGTGCCTGCCGCCATCCCACTCGCTGGCTTCGCGGGCGATAATATCAGGCACAAAGAGGCACACCGACAGAGAGCAGAACCCCCAAATACTCGAGCCCCGCCTAAAAACAATAGAGCGTAAACACTGTCGCCATGTTAACCTAGGAAATGTTAACATGGCGACAGTGTTTACGTTTTAGGTTAAGGAAAAGCATGGAGTGTGGTATAAGCCGGATCCTTACACGAGGTGCAAGGTGAGCCCTGAGAACCTGTCTGCTGCCCTAGAGTACTTCACGAAAGACGAGCTACAATGTTCGCGCCAAGGTCCCAACTAGAAGGACGCGATCTCTGTCATGCTCGACGGGGAGAAAACGTTCGTGCCAAAGCGCTTCCTGAGACGCTCAATCCGAGGGGCCGTTCGTGTATACAAAGACAGGCATCCTGATTCCGGCGTTGGGCTAACGAAACTTCATTCCTTGTGCCCTAGATGGGTCAAATGTATTCCACAACAGGAAGTGTGCATTTGTGTGCGCGGCGCCAATTATAACCTTTGTATTGCCGCTGTAGACAACGTTACAGGATCAACATTCAACACTGCCCTTAGCGAAAACTAAGACGTTTGAAATATACCACATTCTAATTTGAGTATATTTGAAGTACAGCTCATAATTGTAAGTACACAAATAATATACCGAAAATACACACTTCTTTTTTTTTTTACTTAGTTCTAAAATATATTTCTGAAAATAGTTTTAAAATGCCTTTATTTAAACTACATTTGAAGTCCTCTTCATGCGTTCTGAAATATGTAAATACTAAATTAGTAGGCACAAAATACCTTTTAATTAGATTTCTTAAAATATTAGTTTATTTCATGCAAAATATACTACAACCCTAAAAAAAGGCAGCGATCAAATATATGTGCAGAATGCTCTTAAAATACCTAGAAATCGTAAATACTGTTCTGTTATACCCTAAGTACGTTTTGACTGCAATAATTTTGTAGTTTGACTTAAACTACCAAAGTATCAAAAGCTTGCCTATCAGAAATTCACTTCAAGCAGATGTGGAGTACATTGAACTGCCTAAATACAACATTTGATTAGTTTGTCAATTGAGTTGTGCAGCATCAAACTGATGAATCAGAGAAGTTTATGTTATTGTTTTTTTTTTCTATCAAGAACACACCTGATGAGTTTCTTGCACACCAATCACAAACGGGGCTCGGGAACTACAACCACAATACTTGCTGAAGCTGGAAAGCTTCAGCAAGAGCAGTGAGCAGATATGTTTGGCGTGGAATTGTGTTAGCGCATGCGTTAGTTCACTGAATGTGTATACTTGCCATTGTATGTGATGTGAGTAGTGACTTTAATATAGTGACGTTAATGACCGTATTAAATAGTCAACTAGTAAAGAAAAGCAAAATTACTATTTTAAAGTGAAGAAACTAGCTTGACTCGCTTCATCCTGAGTGGTGCTATGCAGAGAAGCAATAACATTTCTTCTAGAAGCCGTTTTTGTGGATATTGTTTTAGCGACTGCGCCAAACGCCAAATTATTATTAGTTGTACCAATGCTTTTTAGTAAGAGATATCGTCCACGAACTTCAAAACACTGTTTCTCATTTGACAGACTCCCTAGGAGAAGATAGAATACTTAGAACCTTAATAAGTGCAGAGCTGGTCACCGGCCAAATGATTACCTTAAATATGTAGGCTATATAACGCTCTAGAGCAGTCAACGGGACTGTGATTCAGGTGTCCAGTGCGTCGTGGTCTTTGTGTTTGTGTTCGTTTCTGATGTATAGTTGTGGGATGTATTTAGTAGAGTCTTCAAATACTACACAAAAATGCATTTACTAACAAAAAATTAAAAAAAATTGTGTAGCCGCTTTTTAGGACACAAATGACATCTTGAGGGGGAAAGAATTATATTTTTGGTATATCTAAAATATTTTCTGATCAATATTTATGATATATTTTGAATGCATTACGTGCGTATTTCGAATGCGGACAAAATAATACAGAATGAATACAAAATGAATATTCATATTCAATATATTTCAAATTCGTTTCAAGTACGGCCTCTTTTTGCTAAGGGTGGTCAAATGAACTCAGCATTTCTGTGCGACCCACTAACAAGCCTGTGTCTTTAAGGAGACTATGATCACTGCCCAAAAGGCCAGTCTCTTGCACTCGAAGAACTTCATATCCATAACCATATCAGGCAAACGCAAGATAAAGCGATCTACGATGAAAATCAGCTGTATGCAACGCGAAAGCATTATCTTTCATTTTGACTTTGCTGAAAACTGGACCATCGTGCTTCCTGACAAAGTTAAAGGGGCGGTGCAACGATATTCAATTGGAATCTTTTTCACTTTACACGAGCTTACTGGAACTAGCGGGATTCAAGGTTACTCGCATGCAACGCCACTGGCCAAGAAACTCCTTTGTTGCAGCGTAATTTCAGAGACAAAAGCGATCATTTTCATTCAATCTCTCCTTTGCAAAATTTGATGACGTTTGATGACGTAAAGTGGGGATCGCAGTACACCCATATGACGATATTTGGATGCTGTTGAGAGATTGGACCCGAGCATTGCGTGGGCACTCGATTTGGGCTCGTGATAATTACTAGCTCGAGAAGCATTCGGGTAGTGGCCCGTGTCCAATCGCTGCAACTACGACAATAGCCGAGCCATAACAATGTCTAGAACTCAGCGCGTGTCCTGTGCTTTGCCAACCCCAGCGCGTGGCTATGATCAACATTGGCGGCATATAATCGGCTCCAGATCACGTGGCCACTTGTTCTGGCTGCGAGTTGAGGGGGTGAACGCTGCTTGTTTTTCTTTAATATTTTACTGGGTCCTCTATTGCGTGGGGTGAAAAACGAACGAGTGTTTCATAGGTCATTAACGTCAGGGATCTGTTCTAAGCGGTATTTGCGCAAAATACAAAAATTGTTGCATCGCCCCTTTAAAGCATACCACTGAAGAAAAAAAAGTTACGATATTTACATGTGTAGTGACGACAAGAAAATCTATAAACAGCGTTGCTATCATCAGTGAGGACCTGTGTGACGACGTCGCTCTCACGTGCTTGGCTCTAGAAAAAGTGAAAGAGTGGGTTGAAAACAACGTTGCGGTATACTCGCACGTGACGTACGTAAGTGACCGGGCAGCCAGTCATTTTAAGAATTGCTACCAGCTTCACCAGTTTGCACAGAATGATTGCCCATAAGCCCAGTGCTCATTTTCTGCATCTGGACATGGGAAAATGCATGCGACGGAGTTGGCGAACTCGTGAAGCACCAGGCCACGCTGAACAACCTGAGAGAACGTTCAATAAACGCAATTCAGACGGCCAGGACAATGGTGAGCGTTCTATTTGAGAAACTGGGTACATCTTGCGTATCATGACGAAAATGAGCTTGTTCGGTATCGTCAACAAAAAAAAAAAAAAAGAGGAGTGGCTGACGGTGCGCGACTTTCCTGGCATTCATTCTTGGCACGGGTGGTGGCTGTGCAAGTCATCAACAGAAGGAACCTGTGACATATATGTAGAACGGACAGTCGGATCTGGTTAGAAGAAACTTTATTAAATGGGTACATCGAGTCAAGCCTTAGTGTAAAGTGCCGAATTTGATGCCCCAATGAGTGCTCATTTCGAATGCCGGGTTATCTTATTTATCACAGTTTTCTTCGCGGGGTATTTAACCTACGGCTTTACTTGGTGATAGCTTATTGAATCTTTATCTGATCAGCATATGAGAATCACAAAACGTTATCCTCGCGCAGGATAAAATATGTCGGCTTGCCGCGATCCATTCGTACACCGAGAGTATCGAAGCTCTTACAGACCGGGCGCGGTGGCACACCTGAACTAAAATGGTTTGTCCCCGGAAATACATAACTAACCTAAACAATTTTAGTATTTTATCTTTATTTTTGCGTGTGGAAGTAAATTTTTTTGTTTTTTTTTTTTAATATAAATTATACCGGAAAGTAAAACTTCACTCTGCATTATCTTTTCTCGAATCACTAGTCTCTAATATCATACCTCTTGGTACGCTGTATGTAAAATTCTGTATATAGTTTCTCCTCACTTTTAGTGTGCGACTGATTGCTCTAGTTGTCAGTGACCTCATATGAATAAAAATATACGAAAGATGTGTGTTAGTTTCCTGAAACTGGAAGTCAGAGTCACTTCTTGTATAGGGCACTGCTACGTGTAGGCTTTGAAAAAGGACCCTAATTTGAGGAGGTGTGTCTTCTTTCTCAATAAATGATGCAACATGTTTTTAATAGAAATGAATTCCGAAATAGAGTATGACAAGGTACCCAAATTTAAAAAAAAAATCGAAGGTGGTGTTTTTCTTTTATTTGCATCGGAATTTTTCGTTGTTTGATTGTTTTCCCATGTTTGCCTCAATATATCCCGACTATCGTATCACTCAAATACCTTATTTATTTGTTTTAAGTAATAGACATATACAAGTAAAATATTCCCTGCAAATTATATGATAATGATTAAATTATTTCATGAGATACAAGCCTCCGAATTTTGCCATTTGTCATTCGAGCAGGCATGTTTGGCAATTTTTAGAAAATTAAATAAAATTTACATAAATATTATTACTTTATATAACAAGCAAGCTGTACCCATAGTTTGTTTTTAAAAAGTATTAGAATTCTTCTAACATTATCTTTTTAGTTATCCACTTTCAAACGTGCTCCCTCCATCAGTGCGCGTTAATGCAACTGTCCACCTCTTCATGCTTTACGATTTTTCCTGTCCCCAAATCTTTTTTATGGAAAAAACTAAGTATGGATTCGTTTATACCAGACACTAGACAATGGCATATAAAAACATCAGTTGATTTAAAGATGTCGACCAGCCATCCTTTGGTCGATCTTATCTGAAATCACCCACAAGCTTTCTTAAATGATAAAATTCTCTCTTTTAGTTTTGTGCGGACTAATACCCAGAACAGAACATGTGAGAGAGTTTGAGCAGCAACATCCCCATGTTTTTTTGTTTTTTTTTTAGCTGAAGTGAGCACTTAATTTTTCCCGAACACCGATTGACAAGGAGACGTAGTGCCGTTTTCAACGCAGCAATTCACCGAGGAATTTTGTTTTCTTTTTTCTAACACGATCTGAACTACGGCTCAGATCGTGTTAGAACGATCACATATGCTTGCACTAGCTGGGTGCCCTTATTTCAAGGGCACTACTTGAGAACCCAGTAGAATGAACGCGATCAGTAAATTCTAAATCGAAACTTGCGACGCCGGAGTACGCTCAGCGATTTCTTCAGTTTCGTTTGGGCTGCATCAGATTCGAGCCTCTCTCTACATGTGCAAAGCCGCGGTTACTTCGTTGTTCATGATTCCGAATAGAAAGACGATTCGGCACTAGCTTCATTGATGCAAGGAGGAAAATCAGCACCTCGCAAAAGTTAATATACACACGTTTATAATTTACCACTATGAGTCTGTGTAACGGCGAGTTCCTCAGCCATATTTGCCATGGAAACGACGACTTTCAGAGAAGCGAAGTATAGTATATGACACAATGCTTTTTGCAATAACAAAAATTAGAATAGACAACTTACCAGCTTCTTAGCGGGTGATTTATTATCAGCTTCGAATGCTTCGAATTTAAACGCCAAAAACGCAAGTGTACTCCGCAAACTCCGCAGCAGCCTGGCAGCAGCCCGGGGCCCGGCAGCCCGTCGCCCGGCGCCTCGACTCCTCTCATTGGTCGTAACCCTGGGTAACCGTGTAACGGTTTTCGGACAAGCATTCTTTTATTCCTTCCCGAAAAAAAATCGGGTCTCTTATATTTTTAAAAATTGGCATTACGGGTCTCTTATATTTTTAAAAATTGGCATTACTGGTGTAATTCCTTTGTTTTATAGACCCATCCCAAAAATACTCCCTCCTCAGGCAGATCCGAAAATCCTCCACAGTGACGTGCGCAAAAGACACCATTAATGTGGCGAGGCTATTACTTGTATAATACTGTTCTTAAATGAGCTATATATAAGCGATCGGCTTTCAATTTTTATGGTGTCTTTTGCACACGCAACTGTGCAGTTTTTCAAACTCCGCCAGAAGAGGGCGTAATTTCGGGATGGGTCTATAACGACTTCTTTTAAACGGCGTTCTGTAACAAGATATCAGAAACATAAAAAGTGTTTAGTTCGCGATATGTGGTGAGGGGCGCTGCCCAACGCCCAATCACCGGAAGGGGCCTAGAGTGGGACCACTGTATGCTTATTCACTGTGGCGTAGCCTCCGCCACAGGCCTCGGCGGCCGCAATCGCCGTAGCCTCGACATCAGCAGTCAGTCGCATCGGTTTCTCCCGAGCGAACAAGTGTGTTTCAGAGCACTGTAGCTTCGGATAAAACCCTCTCCTCGCCTTGGTTACAAACGGCGCCACCCGGTGGCTCCTTTATAGGCGGCCGTTGTGGTGAGCGAACGTGTTTCCTGGTTTTCCTCGAGCACCCGAAGCTAAGTACAACGTTACTGGAGCAAGCTCAGTTTCACAGCTCCGCCTGCGACGTGGGCTTAGTGGCGGTCACGAGTACTAGCAGCGCTGCGGTCGAGTCTTGCTTCCGGATGTCTAGCCCGTCAAGTTTGAATAGCAATACTTGAGCTTGTGCGAATTGTTGATTCATACCAACACTTCACAGCGGAAGGAAACAGACGCACACAAAAATAAATTTCAAACACTCAAAGAAAGAACACTCAAATGCGTTGACTCTGATCTCTGTGGTGTATTACACTTCATCTTCATAATATTTTTTTTTTTTGCTATTATACACATGGAAGTAAAAAAAAAGAAGAAAAGAAAAAGAGAAGGAAGCTCTCAACGCAGTGGTAGCAGACAACGGCGAGACAGGGAAGCAAGATCCGACTGCAGCTCCGCTAGTTCTCGTGACCGCCACTTGGGCCACTCGACTCCGCAGGCGAGAATAGGGAGCTGCGAAACTGAGCTTGCTCCAGTAACGTTGGCTAAGTGCCAGTTTTTCTTCTTTTCTCTCTCTTTTTGAGAGTTGATTGGAAGTGACTATGCGGTAGCGGTGTTAGGTTTGAACAGCAGCAGTTGAGGTTAGTTGAGGCTACTAAGAAGTTAGTTTCGCAAAGTAGGCTCTGTTTGAATTTTTGGCGGGAAGTGACAGTTTGTTCCCGGTCTAGATATGGGTCTAGATTTGGGTCGGCATGACAAGGGTGGGGACGGGTTGGTGCAGTGCGAGGGGTGTGGACAGGTGGTGTTACCTAGAGGAGACGGGTTTCGGGAGTCTGGAGGAGGCGGCGGGGATGAGTTTCGAGTGTCGGCTTTGTGTGAAGCTTAAGCAGGTAACTGGGGAATGGGAGGGTAGAGTTCGGGAGATTGAGGCCGAGCTTAACGTAGCAGAAGAGAAGCGGGTGGGTCTCGAGGCCCAGGTTGAGGAGCTGACTATAGTCGGTTACAAGTCAAGAAGGTAGCGGCAAATGCCCCTCAAAGAGAATCTTGTATTCCTCCGCCACCAATCGCGTCCCGTTATTTCCGTGACGTCACGACCTGCCCGAACCAATCTTGTTTTGGCAAATGAATATTTTCAACATGGCTGCCGGACAGATTTTCTACGACTCCAGTATCTTGCAGCAATTATTCTGTTTTTTAATGCGGTTTTTCACTTACCCGAGCATACGTCGCTAAGTCGTAACCGCGTCCACTTTTATTCGCAATAGGTTCTGCACGACAGCGTGAGAATCCAGCGATAGCATTGCCATCGAAATTTTCGATGCGGGAGTAAGGCCTAGCATCGTAAATACGTCGAACGCCATCTGCTTCTCTGCCTCAGGTTGCGCCTCAACATCGTGACGGCATCGGCGCTTCTTCGCAGTGGTTTCCGTGGATCGACGTTAAAATGCAGCGGTCACCAAACTCTTCTTTATAAGTGTAGTGGGCTGTGCGGGAGGGGCGGGGCATAAGTGAACCGCGAACACAGTAAGTGTCTTCACCCGATTTCGACCGTATCTTTGCCGGCGTTAATAAATAGTCTGTCTACTCAAATGACGCCTTCGAAGCAGTATGTATTCATCTGTGAAACGTGGCGTCCTTGTAAAGTTTCCGCGTCGCAATCAGCTGCACGGTAAAGGGCCAAACACATGCGCGTCCAAACTGTCCGATTTCGCGTGCGAACCGCCGGAACGACCTTCGAGGGCGAGGGTTTTCGTCGCACCGGAGGCTACGAAAACCCTCGCCCTCGAAGGTCGTTCCGGCGGTTCGCATGCGGAATCGGACAGTTTGGACGCGCATGTGTTTGGCCCTTAATCTATGACTGCGATTGAGGAGTTTCAGCGACGGTGTCACCGCCCTGGCCTGACCGTGGGGTCGCCGAAAGAGAAAGAGGGGGATAGGTTCGCTGGGCGTTGGCCGCGAACGTAGACTTATAAACTTTGGCAGCAAGAATATTACGCGGCTGTAGTGTTCCGGTACGAGCAACAAAGGTGACTCGATCTGCTACGACTAGCTACGACCATCCGCCGCAGCGATGCCGGCGATGCAGGCGTCGAAGGAGCGCAACCTGTGTACTACGCAGTTAGTCGCCGTCGCCCGACGCAGCTCGTTTGGCATTCAGGGCTTTCCGCCCCGGGTTCTTCGTTCCTACTTGGAACCGAGTATTATTTCCTGTGCTTGTGTATGTGCTCAGTGGCTGGATATGGACCTCATAGTTCTTCAGACTCAACAGCGACTCAAAGTTGACGGCGGAGGGGCTTGCAGCAACGCTTTCGGTGGTGCACGGGTGTGACGACTACACGGATAAATTTTAAGATTGCTGCTAGCAAGGTGGGCCATAGTCGCTTTATGTTGACACAATTTTAAGTGTAAGTACTCCGTGCAAATGCGAATCCATCGCGTACTACTAAGCAAATGCTTCTGTACCGATCACGGAGTGAATGTCTTCGGCCTTACATTGCGGAACGCCCAATAAAAAGTCATGTTCGTTCAGCGATAAAACTCCCCTTTCGTGTGACCTTTTTTGATTGATAATTTCTCCCGTATCTAGGTGTTTAATCAACACGATCGATTCAATCTGGATGAGCATCGTACAGGCGTGCTGTCATGTATCACTATTGCGTGATGCACGTTAAAGTCGTTAGACAAGCAGCGGTTTAGTGCACTGTCTTTCATTTCCAATGAAGACACCACAGATGCCCTCAGAACTGACTAACTTCCCGCTGTACAAACATAGACAGAACAGAATTACAATTGATGGCTCCGTTGGTCGGCACTTTTTGAATGTTTCAAAAAATGTAACTAGTCATCAGCAGACTCCTAGCGAAAGGCCTGATAAGGCTCTGAAGGGGATACATTTGTTGATTCTATTTTTTGTGTGTACTATGTTAGCGCGCGTGGTCAAACGCTTGCATACGCTACAAGCGTTGTTCGTAAGCACCCTAAGATTGTGCAGGGTTGAACAGAGATATCCTAATATGTAGGGTGTCTCAATGTCCTTCTGCTTAGGGTGATGCCAGAGCCTTTTATGCTGGGAGAGTTCGGCGGGTGGGATGGGCTTACGGCCCGCTAGGTTTAGCAGATTCAGCGGGTTCCGCTTCCGCCATGTTGTGCCTCCCGGCAAGTGGTTCCCCATTGACGTGCGATGTATACGCCCGTAGGTTTTGCCGTTCGCGCTTTTGTTGGCGTAAGGAGAGAGTCGGAAAACAAGCATTTTGTGATTCGGTGCTTTATTCATGTAAGAATTAGCAAAGAAACCGCCCATTTACGAACGACACTCATTTATAAATGGGGAATGGCTCAAAAACGCCCGACGTCCGACACAGCTCAGCGGCCTAGTGCGCCTTTTTCAGTGGACAAGTTTGATTGTCTGGATCGCTCTCCGACTGTTTACCACATCACAAGGTTGGTGCACCAATGTACGGAATATGGCGGACCGATCGTGATTTTCCGCCGTGCTTCTTCACCTGCCGGTCTTTGGGGGGTTTTCTGACATTGTTCGGTTTGCTGTGAAGGAACAGCGTCGTCATTGCGTGGTGCGTAAGCTTTTTGCGATCGCTACAGACCCTCTTTCGAATTCACTGTCTATGAAGTGCACCTAACGAAAAAAGGCATGACAAGTAAGTATTTGTTACGACTGCCGACTGCCGGGCCCAGTCCCACAAGCCACTATGGCTTTGACGAACCCGAAACATGTATCCCGTTGAAAACTAATAAAGCATATTATTATTATTATTATTATTATTATTAAAAAAATATCAAAATAAAGGTATCGCTAGCGAAACAAAAGCGCTTGCGAGACGGCGAAGCTGAGCTGCGAGGCCGCTTCTAAAAACTTAAGCGTAGAGAAAGCTACGAGAGCGAGCTGCATGCTTTGAACGCGCCGACGGAGCGCGTGCACTCGTAGAGTTCACGCGTCGTTCAGCGCGCCGTGCACGCGCTTGCAGCAATCGGCTCCGCTCGCGCTTACACTGAAATGCAGTATACACCGTTCAAAGTTTGCAAGCTAGGCCGCTCGCAAGTATCAAGTCTCGCGCGACAGGAAACAGCTTCGTGATCAACGGACACTCTCACCTGACGCTGCCACACCAAGTCGCTGCACAGTTTTAGTCAAAATAAAACGCCTTTAACGCACAAAATAATTTCATTGTAAAGTTACCTCGCACAATCGAGAACTCGAAGTCGGCTTCCACTTACTAGCCCTCTTCGTTTTGGCCTCCCGGATCTTGTGCCTTCTGCGGTTTTCTTTTCCTTGCGGGAACCGGTATATCCCGAACCCCTTTTTTTTCGCGCTGTTCGAGCACCTAACGACACTACAGCACCCCATTACGTTTTCTTCTGACGTCTCGCAGAGCGCAGAACGACCATTTTCACCGTCGTGTCATCTCTCGCTCCACGCTAGTGGGGCGGCTGCCGGCTCGAGACGGCAAGGCACATCATGGCGGACAACGAAACTCGGAACGCGATGCGCACAGTTGCCAGACTGTTTGATCAGTGTTGCCAGACTGGCGGCTGGATCAATAGACCGCCGAACTCTCCCAGTATAAAAGGCTCTGGGTGATGCTACCCTTTGTAGTACCCGATGACGACCGACAGCAGGCGCTCACGGGTAAGATACAAATAACTCGACGAAAACAAAATGTCGCCATAGCACAGTCAGCGCCACAAACGCGTGCCGGGACACGCTCTTCCACGCGCTTCTGAATAAAAAAAAATACTAAAAGTGTGAGACAAAATGGCCAGATGTCTTCACCCTAAGCAAAGCGCTCATGAAGGCACCTAGCTACTAATATGTATTTGGAAATAACAAAAATAGTTGAATGAGTTGCAAAGAAGGCTAAAATAGTTATTCCGAACAACATATATTTTATGAAACATTATTTCAGATATTTTCATTCTTTGTAGATCTTGTTTGGTGGCTAGTGGATATGAAAAACAAAAAAGAAGCATGATTTCTATCATTTTGAACAATTACAATATATTTGTTTGAACCAACAAACAGGTGCTTACTCTGAGATGCAAATTGAATTTTGACGTTAGCGTTTTGGCGCCTGAAACAATTTCTTTTTCCAAATTTAACACTTCCCGTTTTGCGGATTGCTAAGAAAACCAAACGGGCCATCAATAGGTAGAAAATACGTTTCTACCTAAGGTGAGGCGTACCTTTCTTTCTTTCTTTTTTTTTTCTTCACCTTTCTAACTTTTAGGCAAAATCGAATGAACCTCTAAATAACTTTAATGCCTTCATAAATAACCTCGGGAGACGGAGTTCACTATGCTATTGTCCGTTATGAACACCTCTTTCAACAGTGATCTTACTTTGTCACGGTGGAATGAAGCGGTGCTACCTTATCTGTCTTTAAACAAATTGGGGTGTGTATATTTATACAGCCTAGAACATAGTGTGCCTCAACGGGCGACTTGTCTCCCAGCTGTAAGTGAGCAATTTAGCCAGTGCAGTACAACCGGTAGCCTGAGGTATTTAACGTGTACCACGCAGTAGTGATACACGACCGCACTCCGGTACGATGCTCATCCAGATCGAAACGGGCAGGGTTGGGGATTGAGCCCAGGATCCCTGGGTTATACAGCGCGAGCTTTCACTTCACGTTCTAGCCCACTCGACCACCGATCCTTTTTCTTTTCTTTATTGCCCTTGGCCACCGATCCCTCTATATCTGTCTGGACCACGGTCTGGACAAAAGCCACGTGCCCTTCAAACTAGCGTACAAAATGCATTCAAAGCCGTGGATCATCTAAGGCACACATTCAATATTAAAAATTGAACGTAATATGAAACCCAATGGCTTTCAAGAAGCTGCACATACGTTGATTAAAAAAATGCCGCACAGATCACAGGAAGTGCATGTACTACGTCATTCTCAATATGGCGACGTATCGCAGCCCACGGGCTGAACGAGGCCATGGTGGCGAACGATGGACCAACGTTGTGACGGACGTGAAAGCGCTACTTCGGTACTGTCGTTCGCGGTACCTGCCAATCGATCTTCAAGCGCAATCGCACGACAAACCGTGCACGCAACGTCGTCATCGTCATCGCTCGCTTCACACGCCGGAGAAGCGGAGGAGCAGAAAGAAACTGGGTAGGGAGAAACTAGAGACGGCCACTAACTAAGCTACGCTTAGAGTATTGGCACTCCGTTCTCCGATCTGCAAGAGGGAGCCGCCATCCTTGTGCTTAGAGCAAAGCAGTCGCAACTGTCGATCGTTACTAGTGACCCCGCAAGTGATGACGTCACAACATGGCGCTCTTCTCCAAACAAACCGTTGCTAGGGCCGTTGTTATGGACAAATAAATAGGGACTGGGCCACGGTGGAGGAAACATTTAGGTGATGACCCTCTGTCCGACGCGGCGACCACATTATGCTCGGCGCACCAAGCGTGGTTCACTCGCACGGGGACAGATGGCGCCCAAGTATCGGGTCCCTCCCAAACCGACCGCTCCGGTTGTTTCTCTCAGTGGTGGTCCCGCATTCCCTCGCTCAACGCTTCTTGTTGTACCCACGCTGGAAGAAACACATTTAGGTGATGACTCTCTGTCCGACGCTGCGGCAATAGGGAGTTTTAGCAGGTCGTGTCGACACGAACGTTTCGCCCCCGGACAACTCTCCGACATTACTGCGCATGCGCGGGCGGCCGTGTCGGGATTTGGGGAACGGTTAGGTCAAAACGTTACCACTCGCGGCGTCCGAGCCGTTCACGTAAACCTACGCCAACGGAGAACGATCCAGTACTTTTCAAGATGGCTGACAATGGGTCGCAGTCAGCAGCTCGAGGTGGCCCCAACAAGAAACTTAGATTCTCAGTGACAGACGACATCTGGCTGCTACGGGAAGTCGTCAGCAAGAATCCTTACGAGGACAGCGGAAGGTGCACGGTTTGATCACTGACGCTCTAAACCGCGCCAGTGGTAAGGCCTTCACGATCCACGCTGTCCGAGAACGAACGGAGCGGGTGCTGGCGCTGTTCCGGCAGCAAGATACCCCTAGCCTCAAAAAGCATGTCGTCCTTCCATTATTCATGTAAAGTTTTACTATAAATGTAGTGGATGTAACCTTTATAGCGGGTGGTAGCTTGCCATGCAGTTGCTGTTGTGACCGCTTCTTGTTGCTGCAGATCAGGCACGGAAGAGCAGTACTCCGAGTAAGAAGTGCTTCTGCAAGAGGTCACCGACCTTGTACGAAGTTTTCCGTCGGCGAAGAAGACCAAGCAGTCGCAGAATGCTGCGAAAGCCACTGCGACGATGCGGCGAGATGGCGCCGCGGAAACGTGGGCAGCGGCCGAAGGTAGGTTTTAGGGTTACGCTTTGTTTACGTCATCACGGGTGGCACTCAGTTGGCCGACTTTTCATCGAAAGACACAGTCGGCCACCGCGGTAGCTCTCTACTGGGGTGTTGCCTCAATATTACGAGGGGGTGATGTGGAGGGCAAGCAGGGATGTTTCTTCGTTTTTTGTTAGGGTGGCTCTTGAGTCCGCGATCGTCGGTCGCTGAAGCGATCGCTTTCTCGGTCGTGTCTGGCGGCGCCTTCGAATTTTGCCGCCATAGAACAACAACATATTGCCGCACGCGCGGCTGACCAAGTAGGCAGCGCACTAGTGGCCTAACCACTGATCTAGTAGGCTGTATCGAGGACCGCGGCCTCGGCATTTGGGGCCGAGTGTCGCCACCAGCGGCCATTGTTTGACACCATCAAATGCATGGGTCTCTATGGGAAAAACGAGAAAAAGTGCCGTTTCCCTCGTTTCTAAGCTGTTGTCGGCACTGAAACTTTTTGGCTGCTTTTCGGTAAGCCTGTCAAATATCATGTGTACAAACATTAAAACTGACAGCCCTCACAATTCTTATAAATAAATGTTTTGTGGTCGAGAGTGACTCCGCTGGGCGAGAAATGTAGTGCAGCTAGCTCAATGAGGCGAGAGTTACTCAGAGTTACCGGGGCGGTGGCGATTTCGTTAAGTTGGGTTTAGCAGGTGACAAGCTCGAAGGCTTTGCTACGCGGAATTCGCTCACTCCCGGAAAGCCGCTGTCGAGATGGAACTTCTTTGTCATTTATCAACTTCTGGGCTTCCCCGAGGACGGTCTCATTGACGGCAAGCTCCTTTGTTTACTCCACTACGAGAGCAAGCTTGCTAGCTCAGCCGTAGGTGCTCCGGTACGTTTAGTCTTTTAATTCGGTGTTCGAACGTTTGACAAATAGCCATTCGATCTTGAAACACCCGACATAAGGATCGCAGCACACCATAAGATACTCACCTCCGAGCACAGCGTACATGCTTCAATATTCTTACTTTTGTGCGTTTCTCCCATAGACTTGCGTGTATTGCCTGGCGTCAAGCAACAGCCACCGGTGACGCCACCGACGGGCCCCCAATTTGGGATCCAGCCTACTACAATAGAGATCAGTGGGGCACAAAAAAAAAATAGATCAGTGGGGCTAACGGTTATCGCGCGTGCCTTCCACGCAAAAAGCCAGGGTTCGATTCCTGGCCGCGGGTACGCATTTTCGTTGACTCTAGTGTAATGTTCTGGTAAATTCGAGAACCGTGTTGTTGATTCGAGGTTAGAATGTTCTATACTCTGTTTCACCTTATGATGTACCGCAGGAAAGGCTACAAGCGCGAGCTCCTTGCTCTGGGGCACATCCCGGCGGCACAAGCTCTCGTGCGTTAAGAGCAGCTGCCAACGCTATGAGCTCGCGCTTCTAGCCTTCGCTGCGGTACAACATAAGGTGAAACGGAGTATACACGCCGAACCTTCTACGCCGATTGTTCCAGAAGCCCACGCGTGTACAAAAGGGGCTCCGCGTGGCAAGCCGGAGTCAGTCTCGCCCGAAAGCTCGATCCTGCATTTTCACCGACATTAGAGAGTTTTAGTAGATCGTTCCGATACCTCCGATACTGCCGATCACGATACTCCGCCACTAGAGAGTTTTAGTAGATCGTTCCGATGACTCCGATAACGATACCCGATACTCTGCCTCCGCCTTTGCGCTTACATATATAGTATCGTTATCGGGGGTATCGGAGGTATCAGAACGATCTACTAAAACTCTCTATTGCCTCCCTTGCGCATGCATAGTATCGTTATCGGGGCTATTGGAGGTATCGGAACGATCTACTAAAACTCTCTATTGACGCCTGTGACGCTAGCCTTTCTTTCCCTCTTTTGTTTTTTGGCACAAGTTCAGTTTCTTCAGTTATTCGCCGCCTCATCATTTGTCCTTCGTGACAATATCGTAGACAACGCGTAGATGTCCTTTTGTCTTTCATGCTTAACGTTTTTTTTACAGGTTTTTGGGGGAATTTTTTAAAACGCCTTTGAGCGTAAAAAAAAGGCATTTCGCTGCTGTCACTAGTGCGAGTGAGCGGACCACTTTTCTTTTTTCATCAGTCCCTTCGTCTTGCTTCTGCTTTCTTTTTTCCTCCGGCACCTCAATGGTGCCCGACTTCTTTTCTCGCCTTTCTCTGTTCATTTTGTAGGGCAAGAGCGAATTTAGCGCCTTACCAATTGCCGTCGCAATTGTTATGACCTGCATGGAATATTTTAGTAGTTCTTTCCTGCCGTCTGCAGGCTTATTTTCTTTTTTATTGTTATTTTTTCGCCTAAAATTGAGTTTTTCAAAATTGTTAAAAAAAAAAAACAATGTAAGCCGCTTACAACTCCCGGTAAGACCGAATTAGAACGCAGCTCTTGAGGAGGAGGAGGGAAGGCTACTGACGGGAGGGTATACCCCTCCTCCCTCCTCCTCGCCTCCTCATCCTGCCTGCTGCTCGTCCCTCCGAGCGGCGTCGGCGTCGCCGTAACCGTGAGGTCATGTGACCCTCGTGACCTCACGGGGGTCACGTGACCTCACAAGAGTCGCGCGACGTTACCGGGGTCTCGTGAACTCACGGGGGTCACTTGACCTCACGGTTACGCCGACCCCGACGGCGACGCCGCTCAAGCCGGAAACGGGCGCCTAAGAGTATGCGCTCTAAAGGTACAATCGCCTCCGGCGGAGGCGATGGTACTTCCTTTTTCGAAGAGCTCGGGATAGGGGTGGAAGGGGGGGGGGGGGAGGAGAGGGCTCTCGAGCTTCTCCGTAATCGGCGCGTATGCGCAGGTGTCAAGAAAAAGAAGAACCTCATGTTGGAGGTATTTTTGCGGCTAAAACACACAAACCTGACATCCCGTTTCGTACTATTGTATCGGCGAAAGGCACCTTACCTCACGCATTGTCAGGGTACCTACAAAGGAACCTTGACTCGCTGGTAATAGACAAGTAGGTCACCCTTTTGGCATCCCGAGTTCTTTGGCTGTCATTCAGTTTCTGAAGGAAAAGAACCCAAAAGGCTGCAGTGCTTTTAGCATAGACGTTGAAGACCTTTACTACGATCACCTCATGAGGAGCGTGTAGGAATGTATTTTGGACCTAAATGAGGATTTGGCCTTCAGATCTCAATGCGGTGTTACAGTCGACAATTTTCTTGAGGTTCTATTCTTTTATTTAAGGTCCTCTTGTACTGGATGGCTAGACAAAGTTTGGATTCAGAAATCCGGAGTGTGCATTGGGTCGAGGGTGGCCCCTGTACTGGGTAGGATTTTTGTTTTCTTCAAGGTAATCCAGCACCTAAAAACAAGTTAGAGGGACTTACTGGAAGGATTTTATGATACGTGGATGATTATCTTTTATTCGTAGAAAAACCGGATTTCAGACAGACACTACAGAACGTGCTAGAGACTTTCACTGAACAAGGATTAGGACTAAAATTTACGTTCGAAACCTCCGAAGAACACCAGATATAATTCCTGGACCTCAGTATCGATGTTAAGCAAGAGCATATTCGCGGTGAGAAGCTCGGTAAAGGCGCTTCTGTTTTCCTCACTATGGGTTTTGCACGTGCTACCCACGCTGTTATGCTTTAATTTTCATAAAACATTGGGTTGTGTGTATGTTTATGCAGCCTAGAACTTGGTCTGCCTCAACGGGCGACGAGTCTCCCAGCTGTAGATGAGAAATTTAGCCAGTGCAGTAAAGCCGCCAGCCTGGGGTCTTTAACGTACATCACGCAATAGTGACAGACGACCGCACGCCGATACGATGCTCATCCAGATCGAAACGGGCAGGGGTGGGGATTGAGCCCAGGATCCTGGGCTCTGCAGCGCGAGCTTTCGCTCCACGTGCTCCGAGCTAGTGTGCGCTAGCCCACTCAGCCACCAATCCCCCCCCCCCTTTTTTTGTTTCCTAGTGCATAGAAGCTTGGCATTGCATGTGCCTGCTCCGGCAGAGGAAGTTGAAGTATCCTCACACTGGGTTGTGAAACATTTCCACCAGACGCCGATACCGAAACTTCTCGCCGCGAATATGTTGGTCTCACCATCCCAGGACCGCTAAGTCCTTGCTCAATTTTCGGTCCGCCCATTCAAAGCTCATAAAAGAGGTATTGCTGTATCATCTGTTCGGAATGCGCGATCAAAATCGTACAGGCGGCAAAATGAAGGAGAGCGTTTCAGCCCAAATAGCTAGGCTCCGTGGAGCAGGTTTTTCAGATCCGGTAATTACCGCAGCCATGGAAAAAGTAAAGAAGAGTATCAAGGCCAATGCGGAAAAAAACAAAACTGCGCTGAGCGATAAGTGAAAAACAAAAAGAAGGTGGCCTCCATCCCTTACGTTCACCGCGTTTCGCACGGGTAATAGGGAATCGCAGCAGGGTGCGGAGTGAGTGTCGTTTTTTCGGCCAAAAACAAGCTGAGCCAGATTTGCCCCGCCATAGAAAAGCGTGTTAGTAAAAGGAAAAAAGCGCATAGTCAGGGTTGCACCGTAAGACATGGAACAGTTTGTATCATGCACCGTTGGAGCAGTGTATAAGATACCTTTTTCATGCTGGCGGGTATATAATTGGTCAAACGGGGCGCTGTTTGAACATCCGTTTACGAGAGCACCAGGGTTCATATAAGGGGCGTGCATGATCTCATCTTTCAAT
Source organism: Ixodes persulcatus (assembly GCA_013358835.2). Lineage (NCBI taxonomy): Eukaryota > Metazoa > Arthropoda > Arachnida > Ixodida > Ixodidae > Ixodes > Ixodes persulcatus. The sequence continues at coordinate 93,053 of JABSTQ010011208.1, forward strand.
GCTGCCGCGACTGTTAGTGTGAACCAAGATTGAGTGACACCCAAGTTTTGTTCAAGCACCAGGACCAAGTGCCTAGAGCATACCAAATAAAAAATACGGAGCCTCCTGTGTCAGCAAACCAACCGTCTTTAGCACTGCTAGATAGTGACGTGGCGTTTTTGGATTTGAGCAATCGTCCTATCGCTTTTCATCGCGGTTTTCACGTGCCATCACGCTGTTATGCATTGTCTCATGATACGAAGGTGGGGGGTCGTACGACCAAGTATGAATGGTCGTTTTCGCACGCTCTTTTATTAAAATATTTCAGTTGATAGTCAGCGCTCGTCCCGTGTGTTTCTTCTGCGTCCTCGTCTGTTTTCGCGCTGTTTCCTACGATGAAGACGTTAATGATAGGGAACTAACTCTGCCATCGAAGCTATGTGTGTTGTCGTGTTGCCAGCCTGAACTTCGCTCAGCCAGCGATCAGGGCAACACGCGTTGTCCAACACAAGTTGCTGCTGTTTTTATTGCCGAAAGCTTTCATACCGAGGGAACATTTTCGTTGTCGTCCATGTTGTGCTGCTGTTTTCGGGATGTGACAAGTTTGTCGCACGACACGGGGAACGAGCAAGAAGTTGCCCGACTGTTGGACAACGTGTTGTGTTGCTATTGGAATCGTGTTGCCTCAATGTGACAGGGCCTTTACAATGGCAAGGTAAGTGCAACTTCCTTCGAGATTCGCTGTTTCAGTTTGTAAAGTTTCACTTGATATTCTTTGCAGGTCGCACTCCCGCGACGACGTTTGCAAAGAACAAACTAAGTGCCGCCGCCACGCATGAGCATAATTTGCGATTCATAAAGGGATGTTTAATAGCTGAGGGCTCATTCCCGTTACCGAGCGTGGGTTTCCTTATCGGTTTTCTTAAATCACGATCTCTTGCACAACAGAAGAAAACCGTGAATGTATGTTAAACGCCACAACGCGACAGCACGCTTGTTATTTTGCAGATGAGTGCTCAACGTAGGTGGTAATAAACATCAACTTCGTATACCCCAAAATGCTGAACCGCTGATAGACTCACGCTTGCAGTGGACCTATTTCAACGTTGATGTATTTATTTTTGTACAAAAGACTCACCTGTCGACACGGGACTCTAGGTTAAATTTTTTACGCGTATAAACATCGGTGCATAGGAGGCCAAAGGTGTCACCGATCATTTCTGCGATGCTCTTATTTGGCGCGTCTTCGTTTCCTTGTTCTGGTGGACAGGGAGCGACACAAATCTTTCTCGGTGTACTGCACCTACAACCACAAAAAACCTCGAGGGAACCTCAGATTTATTCGCTGTTAACTGATGCAGCAGTCTTGAGAGCTCCCCTCCAATTTCGATCGCTAGCGCGTTCGCTACCGCCGCGTTCGCCGCCGCTGTTGCACGCATCGCCGCATCGGCACAAGCCATAATACAGAGAACGCAACAGGCATATAGTGTTTAAAAACGTGAACTCATTCAGCAACACACAAGTCCCACCCTGCGGCAAATATTACTTGAGTTTTACCGCACCAAATACATCAGCGGCGCCCAAAGGAGTGCTTCCAAGGCATTGCCAAATGACGCGCTATAGAGCTCGGGAGTCGGTCTAATGGCCTGGACTAAGTTCTGAGTTGGCAACTCTAGTTACAAATTGCCTAAATTGTGCGAAGCTTCATGTCCAAAGGCCGAACCAATGATTCCGTCGGAAACTCCTCTGCCTTGGTAAAAAGTTAGGGGCACAGCTTTTTTCCTTTTAGGGGCAGAGAGCATTTTGTTGCTGTTGACTATTTTTCGCGATTCCCGGAACTTGCGTTGCTGTCGTCGATTCGTTCGGCAACAGCCACTGTACAGCTAATTTGTTTTTTCTAGATAATCATAGGACGTGGCTTGCCGGCAACCGGCTGCGAGCCCACGTTCCCATGTCTCGAGCACTAGAAATGCCATGCTTAACGACATAGTTCATACGTTTTTATTTAGTTTGCGTTTTTGCTTTACTTTTCGCTTCCCAACTTTTGTCATGCATGTAACAATTTCGCTAGATTGACAGCGAGAACGATTTCTTCGCCCAAAGACGCACCCCGGATGTACGAACTCTGGCTCAGCAGGAGCAACTGCTGAAGACAAAGCTTTGAGCTCGGGATTCTCACTTTCAGAAAATACCACCATTAACAACTAGCATTTCCTCAGACTGCTTCTATGAAAATCGCAAAACAAACACTGTCATATAAAAAGTTTTTTTTTTTTAGCATGTGTTCTTCTGGCCCCCACACTCAAACGAATCTGAGTCCCGTGGTATAAACTATATGCTAATTGCTTGCAACAGAACAAGTGGAATCATTCTAATTCTTGTATGCCGGAAACACTCCACTTGCTGACGGCAACCAATATTCTCGGCGCCAATAATGAAGAGTTTTAGAAGTCATCTTGAATGTCGTAGCGCTACCTCTCGGGCGTTAGGCACAACAGCCGCGCTGAACGGGGCCTCCTGCAAAGAAGTCAGCACTTCCCTTCTAAGTCTTGAAAGGATCACTAGACGAGACCTATATTAGCGCACCATCACGACTCGTAAGGTTTTTTCTTTCTGACCAATAGGGTTTTAACCAAGCGTTCAGGCAGGTGAGGTACAGTTAGTCCCTATGACAATACAACAAAAGCTGTTGGCGTGAGCTGTCTTTTACTTATGCAGACCTTATTTTCTCTAGGTGGGTCAGCAGTTTGATTTCGCTCACAAAACCTCTCACAAAGCTTGATACGTCGTCGAGGGATAGTTCGCACAGAACAAAGTCCGTTTCCCCACGGGGCGCCCGAGAGAAACAGCATCTTCCGTTACGAGCTGTTTTCCAGGGACGTAACCGATCAAAAAAGAAAACTGAATAAGCCTCATACGGAACCTTGGAACTCTCGGTGGAAGCACGTGTATTGGCAATTTTTCGAGCAACGTGACAAGCGGCTTACGATCGGTTTCAAATTGAAAGTCTAGTCCCTTCAAGTACCCCTCTCATCTTTCAGCCGCCATCGTCCGCACCAGTTTGCACCATTTGCACATGTCGCTGTTCGACGTGCGTCAACGAACAAGAACGAAAGGCGACAGGGCTACTTTGCCCATCTGGCTGTAGTTGCATTAAAACAGCTCCTAACCCGAATGACGACGCATCTGCTGACACGATGGTGAGAAGTTTCGGATTAACTTTCGCGACACTCTTTGCAGAAGAGACAATATCCTTATAGGACTCGAACGCGTGTTGTTGTGCCGAGCTCCAGCCCCCTGTCCTGTAAGAGTAACTCGCGTAGCGGTGCAGATACTTCAGCGAGGTTTAGCACGAACCTTGCCAAGTAACTGATCATTCCCAGAAACCTATGCATAACTTGGACGTTGAGTGGTGTAGTTATTTCTTTGATGGTCTCTACCTTTTTCGGGTCTGGTCTAATACCCGTGGAATCAACCACAGAGCCCGAAAACGACACTACGCGAACACCGAATGCATATTTTGCAGGATTAAGCGCAACCCCGGCTGCAACCAGTCTTTCGAGAACCGCGCACAGCCTTTCATCATGTTCGGCCTTCGTGGCTCCGAGAACTAAGATGTCATTCATCATCTTTGCTACTTCTGGCAGCTGTTCTAATCAATGTTGAACAAAATACTTGATAAAAGTATTTAAGTTAAGTTACTAAATACCTGCTTCATAAAGTATTTAAAATACAACTACAGTTACTTTCATTGTAAAGCATCTTGAGTAGAGTACAAATACTTAGAAATGTAATTCAATTACTTTTGAAGATACTTCCGATTGCGTAATTTGTGTCGACGTCAGTGAAAACACAATTTTACAGTTGCGCAAAGCTGGTTTACCAGAATGGTTTATTAACGCGCAACAGCACAAAACGGAAAATAATACAAACAAAAAACATCGAAGGGCTATCCTTTGCAGTCCAACTATAAGGAGCAGGATATCACTGATACATGTTACAAAACATTTCTGGGACAAAAAAGAAAAGGTCGTCTCAGCTTTAGTGACATTGCGGAATATCATGTCCTGCGGCGCACCTTAGACGCATCGTTTAACTACAATTGATATTCTCTATATGGGGAGTTCACTATAAACGAGCTTGGGATACGGAAATGAGTGAATGGATACCAAAGAGAGCTCACATAATACCCACGGAACTGGTCGCACCTTCTTCAAGTAGGTTGCGTTCAGAAAGGCACTCAACGTTGGGGGACCAAATATTAAGTAAAAAGTTTGGACTACATCTATATTATTAATACGTGCACGTGGAATTGTTGAATCCAGCTGGCTACTCACAGGCCATCACCTTGCCTCCTCGAGAGAACGACGACGAAGACGGTGGGGTGTTTTGATTGAGTTTCCACAACGAAAGAATATATTAGCCGTTTAATGTAGACTATGCAGGTAAGCTCTCGGCATTTGATAGCTCCATCTTGAGCGGTGGCATGTAGACTTCTTCATAAATTTCACATACCATGGGGCTTGCAGTGATAACCTAATTGGACCACCTGCACCGGGAATTAAAATCGGTCCTCTTGTCGTAAACGAAGTGGTCGTGAACTTAAACGTGACGTTGAGTCTGATACGAATCTCTCGCGATTCAAGCTCGCAATCGACTGACTTCATAAATAAGGATTCTTGGGGAAAATGCGAAGCTCGATAACATTGCAGCCACACTCGCGCTGCAGCTTCTTGTGCTCATGGCACACTTTCTGCTATTGCTTTTATGCTTTTTAAAATTATTTATCCATCCGACAACCACGCAGTGGTAGCCAGACAACCGTAGATTTTCGGAAATTGCAGTACGGTAAAAAGGAGCACTCGGAACTCACTCGTGCACGACGTCCGTTTTTAAGCCTTTTCGCCCATACCCTTGGCGGTTGCATACCCTGTGTCAGCGGGCATTCCAAAAATGCACCAAGTCGAGGGTACGTCAGTTACTGGCTGGTTTGAGGTTATGCGAAAAGGGTCTATACTACAGAATCCAAATCGCGGTCTCTTATAAAACATATGTCTCGAGGTGCGGTCAAATATTGAGAGCATGCAGCCTTGAGCGGTTCTCATCCTTAATGTTTCACAGCTCAATTATGGAGGCTTAGCTCTCGTGCAATAGACGCGTCAGACGCAAAAAAAAAAAAATAAACACCGCGACTTCTTTGCACCAGCAGACGTAAACGTGCGTTTCAACTTGCTTACAAACATTCTATTGATGCATTTCAAGGTGCCCTGAAATAAATGCTTGTGTTGAATGTATGTTTACGCGGTCGGAAGTTAGTCATCATAATGGACGTCTGGTGTATCAGTTGCGGATTAGAAATTTAGCCAATGCAGTACAACCGCTAGCCTGGGGTCTTTAACGTGCACCACGCAGTAGTGATACACGACCGCACTCCATTACGAAGCTTATGCAAATCGAAGCGGGCAGGGGTAGAAATTCTGCACCGAGAGCTTTCGTTACGTGCTTCGAGCTGATGTGGGCTATCCCACTGAACGAAAACGTTTTTACCACATGAACGAAGAAGTTTTTACCCCGCTCCTGACCAGTGTTGCGGAGTTGCCACTCCGGAGTTGGAATGATTCCGGAATCATTCCGAATTTTCGCGACTCCGGAATGGAATGGGAATGGAATGGCGGCAACATTGAGGGGAAGGGAATGGGAATGGAATTAGATGCCTTTTGTCCGGAATGGAATGGGTATGGAATGGGCCCAGTTCTTTTTTTTTTTTTTTTTTGCGATCAGCGAAATTGAGCCAGTCAGAAAGCCAGTTGCTCAGAAATAAAATGAGCGGGCGGGAAACAGCTAACCCACGCAGAACTCTAACAGACTCATACGCAAAAAATGCAATAAAAAAAACAAGCGTCAAAGCAAAGAGCAGAGGGGGAGGAAGAGAGGGGGGGGGGGGTGGCGCCTTTCGCGCAGGCGACGGGCTTTGCTGGCGTTACACGAGAGCGAGCGAAAGAAGAAACCAAGCACCAAGCAAAAGAGACGAAGGCATGGAGAATGCACGCGCGCACAGACTGACTGAGATCTGGAAGCGGGGGACGACTCATAACTCGCAGAGCTCTGACAACTCGTTGACTCGCGCGCCGCCGAAAGATGATCAGTTATTGTTTTCTTATAGTTCGAGGAGCGTTGTTTAGCAGGCGGCCAACCCTGCTACCTTCCAGTGTTGCGGAATGGGCACCCCCATTCCATTCCAATTCCATTCCGGGGAATTAGAGTTTTCGATAATTCCATTCCTTTCAACTCCTAGGAATGGGGACACTGGGCCCCTTCCCAGTCCTGGAATGGCTGAATCGTTCCATTCCATTCCTCTAATTCCTAAACGTAAAAATTGGCACTTGACAGCTACATTGTGTTGCCAGCATAAGCAGCATAAAGCTGACATTATCAAACGCATAGGCAATTGCAAAAAAAAAAAAGCTAAATGCCTAAAAAAAACACTGATTTTACTAAGCGGAGCGCTGGAGGCACAAAGTGTTTGTTTACATTGTACTGCAAACATCGAGAAAGCCCCTTGATATGTTGATGCTTGTTTAAAAACATCGGTTTTTCGACCACGTGGCTCGCAAAAAACAGCAAAACTTATATCCACAAATTTTTTCTTGCAAACTTTTTAACATTTTTCTTCTAGGATATACGCGGCCAGCGTGTTTGTTTGATAATACCATAAAAATATCCAGTTCGTGCGTGACGCAGAAATAAGCTATATTACTGTATTCTTCAAATACCTGCACAGCAATACGGCTAGTACGCTGCTGGAAGCGACTGAGCGAATGACGTTTTAGCGAACAGCGACATTTGATCGAATCGACGTTTTAGCGAATGACGGGGTCGCGCGTTAACCCACACCGGCGCTGCGCTTACGCCGCTTCGCGGCGACAGTCTGCGGCAGCCCATTACAAAAATGTGAACCCACTTGGCCCACCCGCAAAACGCCGCTTCGCGGCGTCCGATTATTCGCTAAAGTGTCATTCGGTAAAACGTGGTCATTTGCTAAAACGTCATTCGATCAAGTGAGTGCCTCCCCCTCTGACAAAGTGCAACCTCTACGGCGCAGCACGAGGGACTGTATAGACCATGTCACGGAACTGTCTTTCTGCCGGTCTGGCCGGTTCGGTCGCGCGACAAGAGCGGTGACAACAATCTACTTCACCTTACAATGGACCGCAACAGACAGCACGAGAGTCATCGAAACCATTCTAGTGCCTTCTGAGTGTCGCGTGACCCTATACTTCATCTCACCTTAGCACGGACTAACTGTGAAGGCTGTGCAAGCGCGAGCGGCTAGCTTCGACTGCCTAGATTATCGTCCCCTAGGTCAGAGCCGTATATTAGGAGAGTTTGGACAATAGGCGGAGCAAAGGCCGCCGCCAGCGCCGAATATTCCCCCCACGCTTAGAGCGTAAACTAAATTTGTGACACAGCGTCGACCAATCAGGAGACCTCTACTCCATCTCACAAATGTCGACAGTGAAGACAAAGGCACAGGCGCGTGAGCCTAGCTCAGCGAAACGCTATTGTTTGTACGAGACCTCGTGCATAGGAGGCACTTTCCAAAGCCACGCGCTCGGGCCCATGCCTTTGTCTGCACTGCTAGAACAGCGTCCTGAGACTGGCTGAAAGAAAGCAGTGCAAAGGGTGGGGTGCGCGAGCGTCTTGAGACGCGGAGTTCCGCTCGGCACGGCTCAAATTATACTTCGTTTCACTTTACCTGCGAGCGAAGCCAAAGCTAGAAGCGCGAGACCAGCGCTTTTTGCATTTCTCCCCAGCTCGCGCGCTCGAGCAAAGCCTGAACGCACGGAGCTTCCGTGCTCGCGCTTCCAGTTTTGCCTTCGCTCGCACATAAGGTGAAACGAAGTATAGTCGTGGCACAAATTTAGAGCACGCGACCACCGCTAGGGGCTGTTTCGCGGCCTGTGGTTGGCCCGAGATGCTCGCCTATTCAAACCAATGTATGGCCAAACTCTCTCAATAAACGGCTCTGCCCTAGGTTAGCCTGGCACTAATTTTGCTGGCATGGGCAGGAGACGCGCCCTAAAGGCCGGTTCAGACACTTGCGGTTGAGTGCGTTTGACTGCGTTGCGGCGAGAACCGAAAGCCAGTCACCGGCACATCTGTGCTTCGTATGAAGCGTGGAACCCAATTTAAGGAATCTCTTGGCGCGCGCTATGAGCAGCAGGGATGTCCTGGTTTCTCGCTGCCGCAACGCAGTCAAACGCAGTCAAACGCAACTGTCTGAACCAGGCTTTAGAACAGCTATTCTGCAGTGTCTTTCTCTGGCAAGCCACGATATGTTGATGGTGGTTGCAGGCGTTTTGTGAGGCCTGTGTCCTGGAGGAATTCCTGCAGGGCCTTGAAAGTCTTGCGACACTTTTTGCGCGTTCCGTCTGGGAACATGACGTCGTGAGGTGAGGCTTGGTCCCCCGATGGGTTTTTTCGGTACATCTCTGCTTTTTGAACTCCGCACTCTAGGGCATAGCAAGAGTATATGGTCCACCGTCTCTGTCTCGTTGCAGTTGGGACAGATCAGATTTTTTTCTCGTCTATTTTGTGTAGGAACACGTTTGTGTCTGTCGTGCCTGTTTGGAGCCTGCGCAAAAAATTGCCTTCGTTTGTGGCAGCCCCACCAGCGTTCCCCTCGGCAGGAACGGTTCTGGTTTCTCGCTTTTTACGTGACCTCGCAGATCGACATTGGTTTTGAGTGGGTCTGTCGGAAGGGCGGCGGAGAAAAGCTCACCGGAGAAAAGCTCACCGGAGAAAAGCTCACCGGAGAAAAGCTCACCTCAAAACTGTGCAATGTGGAGAAAAGCTTACCGGCATTTTGACGGATGCGGAGAAAAGCTCACCTACGAATCTAAGAATCGAGCGTTCACTCAGATAAAATACGTTCATCCAACTTAAGCATGCTGGGATGCCTTATGCGCATGCGGTCATTCTGCGAATACATATTGAAAATATAAAAATATTCTGTGACATGTCAAACCTTGTCCGACGAAAATAAAAAAAAATGCAATAGAGCGCTAATTAAAAAATAATGGGGGAAATATAACCAGTGTAGGGGGCTGCAGCTTGAGTACAAACAAATAACTTTTACTTACATTTTAGTGGTTGCCATAAGGCTACTAATGCGGTGGATATTGCTCATTCAGGGCACAAGCTTATGCGATAAAAGTTTGACGCAGATCAACCCCTTCTAAAATGCGATAAATCGCTTCGCGCTAACTCGGTGGCACGGTGTACCGCCTGCGTTAGAGACGCCTAGAACCTTGGCAGCACTACTGCTATTAAATGATAACGACCACTTTACATAATAATTTAATTTGAGGTGAGCTTTTCTCTGGGTCTGTCAAAAGACTGGTGAGCTTTTCTCCGGACCCGCACAAAAGTGGGTGACCTTTTCTCCGGTGAGCTTTTCTCCGGTGAGCTTATCTCCGGTGAGCTTTTCTGCGGTAAGCTTTTCTCCGGGATTCCTGTCGGAGTGTCCACCAAAAACGGTTTCTGATGGGACACCGCTGCAAGTCTGTCCGCCTTGTCGTTCCCTCTAGTTCCGAAATGCCCCTGCACCCACTGAAACACACCGTTGTGCCTTTTGTCTTTAGGACGCCAACCATATTTCTTGCCGACATCACGCAGGCCGCCGGTCCTACAATAGGGCGTCCCTAGGAAATTGTATTGTTCCATCTGGTACGGGCGGACAAAGTGGGTCACCTCTTATCTTAGCATATCTTTCGCTTCTCAATGGCGAAGAATTTGTAACAAACGTTTTAGCTTCTGGTTCGGTCGTTCGGTCCCGAACAATGAATGTTGGTTCCGCCGGACAAAGTGGTAAGATGAGAGGTGACCTCTTATCTTAGCATGTCTTTCGCTTCTCAAGGGCGAAGAATTTGTAACAAACGTTTTAGTTGCTGGTCCCGTCCCGAACGGTGAATACGGAGAGCGATTATTTATTTTATTTTTGAACTCGGACTGCATTCGAAAAGATGGAGGTGATCGCAACAGAGAGAGGTGGAGCTCTTTTGCTTCTAAAGGGGTTCTTGTACAAACGCGGCAGAAATAATAATGACACTTTAATCAGATTTTTCGCAGAAGAGGTATATGCAAGGTAAAAGTAACAACTCATTGGGCTGCCAGTCGGGTTATTGCTTGTTCAAGCCAGCATATGTAAGCGGAGGACCCAACTAAGATCAACCTGCTGACGACTCGTCATATGATGAAAGGAAAAGCGGGTGAGTGCCAACAAGTTTTCTACGCTGACTGTTGTAAAATTTGTTTTTCTAACCATAGGTTAATGTCGCGGTGGGAAGTCGTGAAAGTCAGGGAATGTGGGCAGTTGTTGAAATTTACATTTTACTGTCGTCCCTGCGCGCTCAATGAGACCAGTTGCCCGCGTGACGAGTCATCCTGTGATGAATGTTCTTATGTGACTAATCGTCGTCCTCTTCCAATCTACCCGAATTTCACTTATGATGTTTGCTACGTCCCAGGGGGCGACTTTGGAGTCCTCTGTTGTTGACGACAGTGGTGACGCCATGGCGAAAAAATTCCTTTATTACGATCTAGCACTCTGGATCCTTCCGTTAACGCCTCCCCCCCCCCCCCCCCCCCCCCCACACACCCCTCATTTATTGCCTCTCTCGGTATAGCCTGATAAGAGGTGTGCAGGCTTGATGGTATTGCGTTACCGCCCGTGTCCTAGCCAGCATGACACATGACACTAACACAGCTATGTGGGATTGGCCTCCGAAATTTCAGGTGCGCTAAATGCGCACTAGCAATCTCAACTTCTTGAACGCATCGGTCGTTTTGTCGTGTATGTGTCTCGCCTTCCGCTCAGGACGATTTGCCCTCCTGATGCGACGGCGTGTTGTTTTTTCTCTTTTTACGACACCTATCCACGTTCTCGAATGAACCGGGCAGGCAGAAAACACGTGCAAATTGATCTTGACACTTTTCCCGGCTCTTTTGGTGGAGCCGCAATTTTGACGAGAAAGCAAGTTTTATGGGGCGCACACTGGAAGCGAATTCAAAACCACGAAGCGGATCCGCACGCTTTTCCAACCACTTCATGATCGATTTCTCCCAGCCGTTTTAGCGGACCGCAAAGTGGCGACCGATCACGACGCTGACGTAACGCCGATGTCTTTCGAAGCAAAATGGCACCCGTCGCAGGTGAGTTGTGTAGCACGATTGCCCCGCGCGCAGAGTCCCTGTCGCAAAAGCTCCGCGTCATTATTTCACCGTATTGCGAAATTCTCACATTCAATTACCCCGTCCCGTATACTGTATTCCCCCCGTGCCAAAACCCCCGCCTTCACTATTTCCGTTCCACCCTTTTTGCGGTTCAACCGGCATCGTTATATGTCTTAAGCGTCCCCCAACGTTGAGTGGCTTTTTGAACGAAACTTGAAGAAGGTGCGGCCAGTGCCTTGGACATTATGCAGGCTCTCTTTGTTATATATCGACTTACATTCGTATCTCAAATTCGTTTATAGTGAACTTCCCATATAGGGGATATGGATTGTAGTTAAAGGACGTGTCTAAAACGCGCCCCAGGATGTGACATTCAGCGATATCGCTATAGCTGAATTGATCTATTTTTTTCTTATTATTTGACTCAGAAATGTTTTTCTAACATGTATCATGTTAGAAATCCTTGTATTGAACTGCATAAAATAACCCTTTTTTATTTTGCCGTTTTGTGCTGTGGAGTGTTAACAAACCATTATGGGAAACCAGATTGGCCCAACTGTCACTGACGTCGGTACAAATTACGCCAAAGCCGAAGTATCTTCAAACGTAATTGAATTTCATTTCTAAGTATTTGTATTTCACTGAAGATACTTTACAATGAAAGTAACTTGAGTAGTATTTTGAATTCTTTATGAATCCGGTATTTAGTAGCTTAACTTGTATACTTTTATCGAGCCTTTTGTCCAACATTGGTTTCTTTAACTTAAAAAGACAATTTGAAGACCCGCAACGGATTAGGTTAAGACATATAACAATGCCGGTTGAAGCGCAAAAAGGGTGGAACGGAAATAGTGAAGGCGGGGGTTTTGGCACGGGGGGAATACAGTATACGGGACGGGGTAATTGAACGTGAGAATTTCGCAATACGGTGAAATAATGACGTGGAGCTTTTGCGACAGGGACTCTGCGCGCGGGGCAATCGTGCTACACAACTCACCTGCGACGGGTGCCATTTTGCTTCGAAAGACATCGGCGTTACGTCAGCGTCGTGATCGGTCGCCACTTTGCGGTCCGCTAAAACGGCTGGGAGAAATCGATCATGAAGTGGTTGGAAAAGCGTGCGGATCCGCTTCGTGGTTTTGAATTCGCTTCCAGTGTGCGCCCCATAAAACTTGCTTTCTCGTCAAAATTGCGGCTCCACCAAAAGAGCCGGGAAAAGTGTCAAGATCAATTTGCACGTGTTTTCTGCCTGCCCGGTTCATTCGAGAACGTGGATAGGTGTCGTAAAAAGAGAAAAAAACAACACGCCGTCGCATCAGGAGGGCAAATCGTCCTGAGTTGAAGGCGAGACACATACACGACAAAACGACCGATGCGTTCAAGAAGTTGAGATTGCTAGTGCGCATTTAGCGCAACTGAAATTTCGGAGGCCAATCCCACATAGCTGTATTAGTGTCATGTGTCATGCTGGCTAGGACATGGGCGGTAACGCAATGGGCGGCGGAGAAAAGCTCACCGGAGAAAAGCTCACCGGAGATAAGCTCACCGGAGAAAAGCTCACCGGAGAAAAGCTCACCGCAAAACTGGCAGATGCGGAGAAAAGCTCACCTGCCTTTGAGCGGATGCGGAGAAAAGCTCACAAATTTTTTTAACTTAGCGGATTCTGCATCAAACGTGGCAATTTAACACAATTCGCATTCGTCACTTCAATAAAAATATGTTTTCTTTTTTGTAATATTCTTGAAGTTCATTTTGCATATTTACTAATTCCTCAGAAATTAGTAATCACCCATTCTGTATAATAATTAGGCCGCTAGTATAAAATAAGAACATCGTACACTGGTAAAAAAAGGCAACAATTTATTGACAGCTGACAGTGCGCCTTGGGTAGCTCTGTCAGATAAAGAGGTTTGTTCTTTGCGAGCTAATATAAATAGCGGTGTGTGAACCGTTTCAACTCCAAATATTTTGTAGTGCCTAATAGATAAGTAGGTGTTTGTTGATTTAATCAGTGTCGGCTACGCTGTTTTCTTTCTGTTAATTTCACTAACAAAACTTTAGTTGCGGGAACAGCCTCGTCCTGTCGGGTTTCTGGTCTTCACTCCGGCGTCGTCGTTTGAGCGGTTTTCATCATGTATAACGTTTACCAACTCGCCCTATTCCCTCATTACTCAAGACTACTTATTATATAGGTCACGAGTAACAACGCTGAGAGTGTGCAGCTCTGAAGGTCACGCGTGGTTCGCAGTAGAAGGGCACTATCGCACAAAGGCAACGCATGGAAACACCAGCACGAACGGCTAGAAAACGTGCATGTCCGCGGAAGAAAGAAGCCTCGATATCCTACTGACTGTTCTATCCTCTTTTCAAAGGTGAACAAAAGCTTCAAAGAGTATTTCAGGCACGGCGTTGTTGCGCATGCACTTTCGAATTTTCGGCATTTACAGTTTTTATTTTTAGGTTTTAGGCAGACATTATAAAGTTTTTGAACTCTTTCCTCTTCTTCAAGTGCATAAAGTTTACAGTTAGGCTTCGTTGCGTAGAAAGTAAGCCATAGAAAACACTCGCCCGCAATTATTAATTTGGGAGCAATATACCCAATAAGCTTAACAAATATTACAAAAAAGGATATTTTCTTTTTTACTAAGCTGACGAATTTTAATGTTAATAAATTGATATAGGTTAGGCATGATCCAAGAGCCTCCATATAAAAAGAAGAAAAAAAATTGGTGAGCTTTTCTCCGCATACGCTCAATGGCCGGTGAGCTTTTCTCCGCATCCGCCGGTTTTGGGGTGAGCTTTTCTCCGGTGAGCTTATCTCCGGTGAGCTTTTCTCCGGTGAGCTTTTCTCCGGTGAGCTTTTCTCCGGGATTCAACGCAATACCATCAAGCCTGCACACCTCTTATCAGGCTATACCGAGAGAGGCAATAAATGAGGGGTGTGGGGCGGGGGGGGGGGGGGGGGGCGTTAACGGAAGGATCCAGAGTGCTAGATCGTAATGAAGGAATTTTTTCGCCATGGCGTCCCCACTGTCGTCAACAACAGAGGACTCCAAAGTCGCCCCCTGGGACGTAGCAAACATCATAAGTGAAATTCGGGTAGACTGGATGAGGACGACGATTCGTCACATAGGAACATTCATCACAGGATGACTCGTCACGCGGGCAACTGGTCTCATTGAGCGCGCAGGGACGACAGTAAAATGTAAATTTCAACAACTGCCCACATTCCCTGACTTCCACGACTTCCCACCGTGACATTAACCTATGGTTAGAAAAACAAATTTTACAACAGTCAACGTAGAAAATTTGTTGGCACTCATCCGCTTTTCCTTTCATCATATGACGAGTCGTCAGCAGGTTGATCTCAGTTGGGTCCTCCGCGTACATATGCTGGCTTGAACAAGCAATAACCCGACTGGCAGCCAAATAAGTTGTTACTTTTTCCTTGCATATACCTCTTCTGCGAAAAATCCGATTAAAGTGTCGTTATTATTTCTGCTCCGTTTGTACAAGAACCCCTTTAGAAGCAAAAGAGCTCCACCTCTCTTTGTTGCGATCACCTCCATCTTTTCGAATGCAGTCCTAGTTCAAAAATAAAATTCATAATCGCTCTCCGCATTCACCATTCGGGACGGGACGAGCAACTAAAACGTTTGTTACAAATTCTTCGCCCTTGAGAAGCGAAAGACATGCTAAGCTAAGAGGTCACCTTTCAGCTTCCCACTCTGTCCGGCGGAACCAACATTCATTGTTCGGGACGGAACCAGAAACTAAAACGTTTGTTACAAATTCTTCGCCATTGAGAAGCGAAAGATATGCTAAGATAAGAGGTGACCCACTTTGTCCGCCCGTACCAGATGGAACAATACATTTTCTGCGTGATGTCGGCAAGAAATATGGTTGGCGTCCTAAAGAAAAAGGGCACAACGGTGTGTTTCAGTGGGTGCAGGGGCATTTCGGAACTAGAGGGAACGACAAGGCGGACAGACTTGCAGCGGTGTCCCATCAGAAACCATTTTTGGTGGACACTCCGACAGGAATCCCTGAGAAAAGCTCACCGGAGGAAAGCTCGCCCACTTTTGTGCGGGTCCGGAGAAAAGCTCACCAGTCTTTTGACAGACCCAGAGAAAAGCTCACCTCAAATTAAATTATTATGTAAAGTGGTCGTTATCATTTAATAGCAGTAGTGCTGCCAAGGTTCTAGGCGTCTCTAATGCAGGCGGTACACCGTGCCACCGAGTTAGCGCGAAGCGATTTATCGCATTTTAGAAGGGGTTGATCTGCGTCAAGCTTTTATCGCATAAGCTTGTTCCCTGAATGAGCAATATCCACCGCATTAGTAGCCTTATGGCAACCACTAAAATGTAAATAAAAGTTATTTGTTTGTTTATGTTGACAGTGTCACGCAGGGTACACACTTCACATCAAATCGCTCTGCTGTGGGCAAAATAAAAAAACTTAGAAATTCAATTTTTTTTAAATATGTCAGATTTATTTCATTTAGATTAGACTAATATCACTGTAATAATAATAATAATAATAATAATAATAATAATAATAATAATTCTTTATTTTCTGTGCCCACCAACAACTTTTCAGTCTCCACTTTGGTGCGCTAAAATACTAAATTACAAATACCACAAAAACTAAAATACTAAATACAAATACCAAAAAAAAATCTCATTCTAGGCGAAATACAAACATTCACGAACAAGCAAGGTAAATTCCCGAAGACACATGAAAATATCCAAGTCATGTTCCTGGATATCCAGGTGATTGTTCGTGGATGGTAGCTTAAAAATATTGATTATTTATCACTATATGCCTTTGTAAGCACGGCAGGTTGTTTCATCAATTCTTCCCATCAGCGGAAACAATGCGAAAAAAAAAAATTACTGCAATTTCAGCATTTTATTTATAAAAACCCCGCCATACATTAAAAAAAAAAGCTTTTTTTTTTCTTTGTAAATGCAAGTGCTGCATTGACTTTTTTTTTTCGTAATGTAATTTTCTTGCAAAACAATATTACTTTCTCTCTTTCCGTGTCTGATTTCTGTCTGTCGTGTGTTTTGATTTCATTGCAAGACGATGTGACTTTACTGACGAACGAAACCGGAGGTAAAAATAAAGCACAGCGCATCGATTTGCTCCGAAGACCACTGCTTCTTGCTCGTGTTCAGTGCGATAGAAATCCTTATGTGATGATTCTTTGATTTCAATACAGGATATATGGCCATGTAGAAAGTATCAAGTTTTAATAAAAAAAAAACAGAAAAAACATACTTTTGCGGTTTATTTTTGCGGGCAAGGTTTGATTTAAATCAACTGAGTAAAACCGGTCTGATATAAAGAAGGACTTAAGTCATCTTTATTTTTAAGGCCTGTTCACACATGCAGCGGAGCGCTACGATCGTAGCGCTGACCTCGCGCTAAGCGCGTGCTGACGGGAGCGTTCACCAGCTTTGTATCGCACCGTCAAAACTGTTGCTCATGGCAGACGATAAGTAGCTGACGACACGTGAGAAGCGCTACATTAGCGCTTCGCTGCATGTGTGAACAGGCCTTTATTCTCCACCCTGGCTGTAGCCCTCGTTCGGCTTTTGTGTCAACTAGACCCCTTTCGAAAGTGCGCACTCTGTTGGAAGCTGTGGAATCCCTTCACAATGGCGGACGCACAAGACACCGCCAATGTAGGAACCTTAGAAACCGTACTAATGGCATTTCATTTCTAGCTTGTGCAGTGTTAGAATTTCAAACTCTGTGGTGTCGCGTTTTCCGCCATTTTGAAGTGGTTCAGACCTTTTAACAATGTGCGCGTGAATTTCGAAAGGGGTCTATTCTGAGGCAGCCGAGATAGAGGAAATGCCGTTGGAGATTTGGAGTCTTAGCAATGCGGCGTCGTTATACTACATAAAAAATAATTTCAACAATTAATATCGAGAAACTACTCAAGCTGCAGCCCCCTACACTGGTTATATTTCCCCCATTATTTTTTAATTAGCGCTTTATTTCATTTTTTTTATTTTCGTCGGACAAGGCCTGACATGTAACAGAATATTTTTATATTTTCAAAATGTATTCGCAGAATGACCGCATGCGCACAAGGCATCCCAGCATGCTTAAGTTTAGGGGGGGGGGAGCCACGAGCTGCACTTCAACATGCGAAGAGTCGCATGCGGCTCGCAAGCCGCAGCTTCGCTTCCCCTGCTATAGACCGATTTATCATGAGTAGCGCCATTTTTAATTCTTTAGCGCCATCTAGCGAGCGTCAGGCTCCGCGGCCATGCTCGCTGGTTAGAAACGTTGGCGGAAGTGTTCTTCGGGGCACCGCTCCCGCATTGGGCGTGCTACTTGGGTGCTGCAGGGTGTCCGACTTTGGGGGCATCTTGTGTTATTGTGTACTACGGATGGCATTTTTCAACCCATTGGGCACTGAACGCGCCACCGATAGAAATCGGAGGCGAGTACTCAAAATATTGTATCGGTTAACAGAGATATTATCAGATTATATCAGTTAACAGAGTTTTATGTCGTGTTAGATGCAGTACACTGAGGATATTTTTGGCGTTTCATGTAGTCCACAACAATAAAATATAATGTGAACAAGGATGCGCGAAATAAGCACATTGCAGGGAACAATCGAAGGCAGCTCCCTCCGGCTTGAAGATATTTATAAAAGTTTTATTTGAGGATCTCGTGTTGACGATTGTGTCCTTCATCGATTGTATCCTTCATCGATTCGAAATCGATGCATGAGCATGTCACAACAATATAACTTTGTTTTTTACAGCTACATTGTGTACTAATATTCAAAATAAGAAAATTCCAATGGCGCTGTGACGGCCAACATAAGTCCACCGCTCCCGGGTATCGCGCAGAAGTTCACGATTCAGGAAAACCGATAGAACTAACTTTCTGGCAATTTCCAGCCACACCTGGCTTCGGAAATGAGCCTCCGACTAAGCCTTGTAGATGATAAAATTGAGTCAATGTGACCACTGGAAAATATCAACATTAAGATAAATTACGTTACTAAAAGTAGCAAGCTGAAACAGCAATTCTCACGAGAAAACTTACGAGGGGCATTCATAAAGTTCGTATTATCGGCACAAAAAATTGAAAAAAAACGGAACAAAACAGGCATCAACATGAGCGCGCGTCCCTCTAGTTTACGCACAGTATAAACATCGCATGCTATAGTAGCTCTGAACGCCGCTAGGGAGTCGAAACAAAAATGGCACCGCCCGTCGGTGCCAAGCACATGCAATGATCCGTTTTTTTTTTTTTTTTTTTTTTTTATTCATTTGAAGGGAAGCAATGCCAAGTATATTAATTCCAATCTGGGAGCGTTGTTCGGGTACAACGCCCAAGTTTATGACACTTTGGTTAAATGGCGCAAACGCTTCCAATGTGGCCAGATAAGAGGAAAGCATTTCAAGGACGGCGACCAAGTGATTTCTGAAGTGGAGCGATTCCTGAACGCTCGAAACCATGAGTTCTATAGACCTTTTCGGCCTCCGTCACATGGGCGCTGCAATCTTGGAATCACGTGACGCGGCCGCCATAAGGTGGCTTCAACTCGTCGCTCCACCCTCCCCTCCGCGCCTCGGCGAAGGCGCGGCATTCGCGTTTTTCGTCGCGTTTCACCGCGTTTCTCGCCTTATTGTAAATTGCCGCCCGATGTTTACATTTACAACTTAATTGCATGCCATCATTATGTGCACGACTACATATGCAGTTAATTTTGTAACAGATGTGTCCTATTTTAACCGTCGGCGTACCGGATACGCGTGAGGAGGGAGGAGGTACAGGAATCAGCGTCAGACCTGGCGCATATTGAACCCATTTATTTATGACAACTGAAGTTTGCACAGTGATAGTGGTGGAATATTTGAAATAAGTATAGTACAATGTATATGTATAATCGCGCATTTAGAATCTTAAGGAATGTGACCAACATACTACGCAGCATATGAAGCTACGTGTGTTTCCTGAAAGCCTCCGGCCTTGCCTTCATAACAAATTTAAAATAGTTGTTTATTATTATATAGGACATATTCGATATATACAGGTGACGAACGTTTAGCTCACATGTTATCTGATGCGATTTGTTTGTTCACGACATTACACCTAAATCTGTTAGACGGTTTTAATCGTTTTTTGCAATAGAAACGTTTGCTTGATTTGTTTATTCATGAATTCAGAGAGACTGTTCACTATGCTTGGTCAAATATCTGCAGCCATTAAAGGGACCATGAAATGACCTTTTTACTTTTGCCAGATAACTTTTACATTAAACCGTCAATGTTCACTGAATGTCGAACAGGCATCCGTTTTCGTCTCGGTTTATTAACTTCTACACAAAAAATTAATGAAATATCGACTTTTTCTTTCTCTCCAACTGACCGCAAAACAAGCTGCGGCGTAATTTTGACGGTCGTGACGTACCCTGTTTCCGGAACCGGAAGCTCTCTCGGCAGTAGGAGATGGGAGCGTTAGCGGCGGCGAGTTGGCGGTGTGCCAGTAAGTTTTACTGCGCTGATGGCGCTGATGTCACCGACGTATTTTCGGAATCGGCGCCTCTCATCGCCGCGATAGGCATGGAAACAAAGCAGCTGCGCGAAATTCAATGAGATATGTTGCGCTACAGCGACAGCATGGGACTAGTCCCATACGCCGGTATGCCTGTTGGGAAGTGCGGCGAGTCTTCCGGTGAAGACTCCAGCCCAACTGTCATTGTTGGTAAAAGGCGGCCCAAGTCAGTCATTTGCAAAGCGACGTAGATGGAAACAAATTGCCGCGGCGTTTTTCGCGGCCTCGGAGATGCAGGAGCGAGATGACGTTAAAAAAAGATACGTTTGAACTACGACAGTCTCAGCAAGAGCCACGTAAATACCTGTTCACACTCGGAGCGGACGCGCGCGTTTGATGGAAGTGCTGTATTCGCGCTGTTGGTAAGCGCTTCGGGACCGATCTTTTACGATTGCAACTCGATACTGACGTGACACTCGGCAAAGGAAGGTTGGACCGGCATTGCACGTAGCTCCCACGAACTGTTATACCTCGACAGTGACGTGCAGTCGTGTCAGAATAAAAAATGGCATACTAATAACAAAGTGTACATACCGTGTTACGAAGGTAATCCATACGGCGTTTATTTGAGCTCTATATCACACAAAACAAGAAGATAGAATCGACGAGAGTCTCTTTTCGACGACAGTGTTCATCAACACTGCCTCGGAAAACAAGGGGAAGAGATTGACCTCACCTCTTAATCTAAAATTGAGGTCAGCGATCAAACTATAATACGGGAAGAGTCCACAAGGGTCGCCCGGGCATATTCCATTCAGCACGCCAGCCGGTCGTGGGCAGGCGGTCTTGGCCAAGTACCGTTGAAGCAACGCTGTTCCGAGTCGGAGTGCCTGCTAGGCCGCTAGGCCTAACTGGCCTAACCGCAAGGCTCGCTTGGTCAGAGCCGGTTGATTCGTCGCCGTTGTGGCTTTTCTTGGGTGTTTGTAGATCCAGCGTTCTTGTTCGTCGTAGTCTGTCTCAAGTACTTTTTTCTTGCTGCTTGAAGTCGGGACGCGCGAGAAGAACACGTAGAAACATAACCGTTCTTTGGTCGTCGCGAAGTAGTAACTGAACGACGCTGTCGGCCCGGTCGGCCTTAGTGCGCAGTTGCAGTAGTTGCTTCGTTTACCACACGATAGATGGCGCTTGGCTCTCAGCATTATCAAATTTGGCAATTTTCGTCACATCTTTAATTATGCTACAAAATGTGGATCTGAATATTATTTAACAAAACTTTTAGGAAACACTCGCCGGCTATCTATTGTTTACGATCGCGTTGCTGGTGTGGTAGGCTCTTGCCCAATAGGCGACGTGGATTCGGCTGACGTGCTGCGTTTCCGCGGATGCATCGCAGTGAAAAGGCAGAGAGCTTTCGAAGGAAAGAAGGCGCAAAAAAGTCCAGTTTTCTTCTAAAAGTTCTATAGCGATGAATTTTTTTTGGCTCCCTATTTTTGTGTTTTTGTGTTTCTTTTCATACCTTTTACGACGATCGGTGGATGAAATTCGATATCAGAATCGTTTCATGGTCCCTTTAAAGGGTGTTAAAATGTTTTAATACAATATTTATTTTATTTATTTTAAACACAAAGACCCCTCTGAAATTATCTGTCACAGGCAGCTCGAGAGTGCCTAGGGCTCGCATTATATGATGCCGAAAAGAAGCCATTTATATGGAAATCACCCACGTTCAGGGTCGTTGATTTTAAATCGTATCAGTTTGCATGGAGATCTGTCATGAAGGTTCATGAAGTCATGCCTAGCATTCGGCTTCAACCAAACGTACGAGAGATCACATCTCAAATTTCAGATTTCAATTGATGGACCTCACTTATCTCATGTACCAAGCACGTCGTAATCAAATGTCAGTAAAACAAATAATTCATTTTCTAACTCTAACGTTGTGAAATGCTCTTAATAAGTACTTTAGCAAGGTCAATAGCTAAAGGAATTTCCCACCCGACCTAGGACGGACTATCGAAATATATCTCGAGTACTTAATTTTTTTTTTTAAACAGCCCGAGAAAATATCACTTATTTCTTAGAATATCTTCGTATTATAGGAGACATTTCGAGTTCCTGAAGTTCACAGAAAGTTGTTGTCCGCGAAAATCAGTAAGTGAACTTGCGACTTTGTGTGTTTTTCGTGATTTAGGAGGTTTTTAATCAGGTTGTTGACCTGCATTTTTACTATATATCTACTTATTAGTCTTTTCATTAGTTTATTTCTCTGGAAACTAGGGTCAGTGCAGGCCGTAGACGATGGGAATCCTCCTTCTGCATCATAGTCGTTTTGCCGCCAAACCTGACCGAAATTAACGACGAACATGACCAGATGCATCGTAAATCGTTCGTAAAAAAGTCCGCGAATATGACTCGAAACCACTTCGCGGTTCTCGAAGTGGCTCAGTACCACAGTTTTCTTAGTTGTGCACTATAACGGGCACATTTGTGTGACGAAATTAGGCGAGAATGACCTAATACACCAACACAGCCGAGAGTGGGCTGAAACCAAAACCAACCAAATTGAAGCCACCCAATGGCGCCGAGTACATCAGCGCCCTCTGTCCGCCGGTTGGGCAACTACTGAGATGAAAAGGTCTTTAACAATGGCTTACGGCATGTGGAGCATCGCTGGAGAAAGTGGGTAACTTTTGGTGGCGAACAAGTAGAAAAAGTCTCAACTTCTACTCGACTTTGATTGTTGAATCTCTATTTCTTCCTGACAATAATACGAACTTTATGAACGCCCCTCGTACACGCACATTGCGAGCGTGCATGTTCATCGACGGTACATCGTTAGAGGGCCTTTGAAAATAAAACAGTTTTATTACACAGTTTGGTTGGGACATTTGTGTCAAAAGATTAATTTTACGCGAAAAAAAGTTTTTTTTTTTTTTTTTAGATCAATATTTACAGCGCGAGGAGCAATTTAGTCGGTAAGCACCTCCTTTCCATTGCTTTTTGGGCATTTCGGGCGCGTGGAGGAGAGGTGGATCGGCTTCGCCTTCACGTTGATTTTGAAAGAGTGTATGACCATTCCGTGACGTCATGGACTTTGCGCGCAGAATTTCAAATAAATCTCTCGCCGTCAATATTGCTCTAAAAATATTTTTTCGCGTAAAATTTATTTTTTGATACGCGTGTCCTAATAAGCCTGTTTGAAAAAAAAAATATATTTTCTTTTCATGGGCTCTTTGAGTTTTGTGCGCGATCCATTCCCAAAATGTTCCGAGCATACTCGAGAGGATGGAGTTGGGGAAAATTCTTTTCGGTTTACGGACGCAACCCACTGCCGCCGGAGGTCTTGGTCATTTGGAAAGCGATGAAGTTTGTAGACGTTGCAGCCGCAGTTGCCTTGTCGGATCCCGTACGGGATACAGATGTCCTCCGATAATATTCTGCCATTTTGGTTCTTATTTGTGCAGCTCATTACCAAATAATGGTGTTCCGATGACCAGGAGAGAGAGAGAGAAGTAGGCGTTTATTAAAACAGTGATGTCATCGTTGAATGTGTTAGCTCTAATTAAATCTGGAATTAAAGAAATGGAGGAAACCACGAAGAAAACAAGCGAACTTGGAGCAACATACGCGTGCAAGGCGTTCATCCGGTCTTTCGCTCATTCCTAACACACAGCAAGAAAAAAATGTCCGGTAGCCCTTTCCCCTTTTCTCTCTTGCCCTAGGGGGTGTGCGCGAATGCTGAGCGCGTGTTAAAGGCTAGCATCCACAGTTTTTTTTCAGCGTGCGTTCCGCACCATCAAGATTGCCGGTCTTAGCAGCCTATTGATGTGACCTCGTTCTGAGCATGCGCTCTAAACAGCACCCACAAATATGGCGTCCAGTGAATACTCCCAATAGGGGGTATTTAATGGACCCCATATTTGAGGGCTATGTTTCGAGCGCATGCTCAGAACGAGCTCACCTTAAACGGGGGATGCAACAATTTTTGTACTTTGCGCAAATACCGCTTAGAACGGATCCCTGACGTGAATGACCTATGAAACACGCGTTCGTTTTTCACCGCACGCAATTGAAGTCCCAGAAAAAAACTAAAGAAAAACGAGCAGTGTTCACCCCCTCAACTCGCAGCCAGAACAAGCGGCCACGTGATCTGGAGCCGATTATATGCCGCCAATGTTGATCATAGCCACGCGCTGGGGTTGGCAAAGCACAGGACACGTGCTGAGTTCCAGACATTGTTATGGCTCGGCTATTGTCGTCGTTGCAGCGATTGGACACGGGCCACTACCCGAATGCTTCTCAAGCTAGTAAGTATCACGAGCCCAAATCGAGTGCACACGCAATTCTCGGGTCCAGTCTATGAACCGCATTCAAATATCGTCATTAGGGTGTACTGCGATCCCCACGTTACGTCATCAAATTTCGCAAAAAAAAGAGATTGAATGAAAATGATCGCATTTGTCCTTGAAATTACACCGCAACAAAGGAGTTTTTTGGCCAGTGGCGTTGCGTGCGAGTATCCTTGAGTCCTAATAGTGCCAGTAAGCTCGCGTAAAGTGAAAAACATTCCAATTGAATATCGTTGCACCGCTCGTTTAATAGTTTGCTAAGGCCGACAATCTTGACAGTGCAGAATACACGTTGCAAAAGAACTGTGGAAGCTCGCCGTCAGCACGCGTTCAGCAGTCGCACACACAGCTGTGGCCGCCTGACGCCTGTGAATGCTCTTATGTGCCGAGAAAGTCAGGGAAAGAAGGAGTTGCAAGCGCGTGGAGACATCAGCACGCCGAGCTCAGGTTGCAATGGTTAATGGGTCGACCTCAAGCTGGCAGCCTTTGTCTCCCCTGCACTCGTAGAACGCGTCAAGCCCAACCATATGGGGTCCGGACGCAGCGGACGCTACGAGCTATCCTAGCCAATCCCGCTCACTGGACGCAGCCTGTGATACGCTTTCCGCGCGTCGCTGTGCCCCCTCTACAAGGTCACGTGACACTCACATGGCCTTGGATTGGCTCCGATGGCTCGTAGCATCCGCTACGCTCGGACCTAAGGTGAAGCGGAGTATACACGAACTTATCTTTGTTACGTCACGGCGCTGTGGTGGCGCGTCGGGCGCACTTCCGGTCTGGGGCTGTGGGCGGAAGCGGCAATAGGACACGTGCATTCCTGTGTTACTTCGGAAGAAACCGGACAAAAACTTGCCTTCTCGTCAAAACGCCGCGACTGGGGCTTTACCAAAAGAGTCGGGAAAGGCTTGAAGGTCAGTTTTCATGCGATTTCTGCCTCCTCGGTTCGTCCGAGAACGTGAACAGGGGCCGTTAAAAAGGAGAAACAGACGCCGTCGAACCACGATTGCTTGGGCGGAAAGCACTTTGGATTGAATTCACGGATACTTGTGATAGTCAGATTTATTTGTTTTGTTCCAACATGAACGCGGGAAAACCGTCAAGTTGCACGGACCACCTGCGGGCGTTCAATCTTTCATCACGTTCAAACGGCCGCTTCATCGTTCGAGCTGTCGTCTGCTCTCTCAAACGTTTCTGCTTGTCGTCTGCTCGTTCAAACGACAGCGGCCCGTAGGCCAAATGTTGACCCGGTAATTGCGATAAGAAGTGCAGACCTCAAAATACATTTAAGTTTGGAGGTGGCTTCGGGTAAGTAAGCTTAGTGTAAACAGAAGATAAAAGAAGATGTTGATAATTGTTACCAGTTGCCATCAACGACTTGCTATGCCTGATTCACTCAATCCGATTCTGCTTGCGATTTTCAGTATCGACGTCGACATCTCAGCTACGGTTCAGGCTTTTGCAGCCCGAGCGACGTCATGACGCGAGCAGAACCTCACCATGTGAATCAGGCTTTTTCGTTCATTCTGCGGCGTCCACGAGAAATGAGTCGCCGCATGTTGCATTATTCACGCCCCGTTTTGCGGTGTAACGAGCCTCGGTAATTTCGCTGACGCCACTCAAGATAGTCAGACATCACCAGGAAGACGTAGAATCTACAATTCGAACGCGAAAAAGAGCGCGGGGACTCTCACCGACGCCGACAACGTCCCACTCCAATGGTTCGTTTATGGGCGACGGCGAGCTTCTTGCCCACACCCTCATCGCGCATGCGCGGCGCCGGTGGCGTCCGCTAGGGACGCTCCGGTTTGTTTGTAAACATGAGTTGGTGTATACTATATAGTCAGCGTCGGCGCGCGTCACTCAAAGTCACTCACAACAATGCGACCCGTGACCCGTGAGCCGACGCCGAAATCTGACGGGACAGATATCGACCTGGAGCGGGACACTTCAGATATCGTGAGGCGGCACGACTGCGGCAAAAATCGTGAAAGTGTAAGCGTCCGGCAGTCCGATGTCTGTTTAAACACCACCGAGCCAAACTCACTACTTTCCTCTTCGTTTCCTCCTCTTTTAGGTGATCTCGGTGCTCGTCAGATTTGACGTCACACGCCACCTGCCAATGCTGTCCATCTGTTCTGCCGGGCCCTCGAATCCTTGGTCGTGTTCAAAAATTTACTCTATCTTACTCCAGGATAAAGATTTTGTATCTTTGCGTTCGGAAACCTGCCCACGTCTATCGTCGCTCTATCTGCGTTATCACGTGACACGACCCGCCGGAGTAGCTAGGATTTATTTGGGTATAGATCTCGGACACAGACCTCCCCTTTCCCGTTTTCGGACTTGAAGAGCAGCGGAGGTCTTAAGCGATTGACCGAGAGCCAGCACATGAGTGGCTGTCCGGACCCACGTGATGAGCATAGTCAAGGCCCTCGTGGAAGACACGGCCGAAAGTCGACAAAACAAAACTTTCCCCTCGCAAAAAAAAAAAACAACAAAAAACGAACTGAGGCGGACCTCCGCACGACTTTTGTCGGAGTCGTGTCGCCTCACGATTCCTGATGGGACAGGCCTTGGCGCGAGGTGACGCTGACGCGGACGAAGCGCGTCAAAATCGTCCCATGTGTTTGGGCCTTTAAAACGCGGAACGCAGGCGTCTGACGTTCGGCTGTCGCATTCCAACAGGTTCGTCGAGTGCAGTGGAGACAAAGGCTGCTAGCTTTAGGTCTACCTAGAGCCGGTCTACCCAGTGATTTTTGAAACTAGAGCTCGCCAATCCGACGTCCCCACGCGCTCTCGTCTTCTCCTGCATGGAGCCCCGATCGGTGGCTCGTGCACGCAAGCACGAGCAGAGATATGGCGGCGGTCAGTCGCCCTGACAACCTTTCTTGACAATGAAGCCAAAGCTATGGGTTGTGCCACTAAATAAGCTACGCTTCAGAATAATGACACTTGGCCACACCGTGGCTTAAAATCTTGGTTGCGAGTTCCTGAAGCTTTTTCACAGGAAACGGTTTTCCGCCCTCCACAAATGTTTCAAACAGGTCGCGAAAGAGCAAAACAATATTACATGAACTGAGGAAATCGCACTTTTGAATCATGACGATCGGCAGTTGCGTCTGCTCTGCACAAGCACCAAAATGGCGGCACCCGCTACAATGTCGGCGAGCGGAGTGCCGATACTCTAAGCGCAGCTCATTTAGTGGCCCTAGCTATGGGCACCCGCACGTTCGCGCACATCGAGCGCTGATTACAGCTGTGCGCGCGCGGTCTTCACTTCTTCGGAAATGCGAGAAAAAGTTGTCCCCGAATATAAATGAGCACGGTTGTGGTACTCCGGGGGAGGGTGTAGACAGACGCAAACACATTGGGGAATTGTAGTAGACCGTTTCCGCAGCCCGCTAAGCACCCGGATAGCGCTCCGTAATCCGCCACAAGACCTTGAACTATGCAGATAAGGCTGGCGGCGCATATGCGCAGCTGCGGCGTTTTCTTCAGGGATACCGTAGCGGAGGAGAAAAACGGTCTACTAAAATTCCCTATTGAGAGGCTTTTTACGGGAGGCCGGCCGTGGGGGGAGAGGGAGGTACTGCTCATGGAGGTAGCAGAGCACAGTCTATAGTTAGTTTCGTAACTAACCTAATTACAGGAACGTGGCCACCGCCGCGGCGTGACGTAGAAGAGTTGAGTTGGTGTATAGATCGATTTAAAGTATCTTTGTGCATATATATCTATATATATATATATTGAAAAAATTGAGAACTTTGCAAAATTTATCATTGCATTTCAGAGACTTAACACTCTAGCAAAAGAAAAAAAACCCAATAAACCCCAGAATGAAAAAAAAAAAAAATCGAAAGTCGGAAATACAGTTTGAATTTCAGGAAAAAGTAAACTCCGAAAACGCGGACCCCAAAGTATAAGCAAACCCATTTCTTCTTACCATATTTTTTAGTTATTTAGACTTTTAAATGCCCCGCAATCCGTAGGCAAAGGGAGGAGAAAGTGGTCATTACGCACATGAAGGCTCCCTAGTCATTACAGTGAGACGTTGTAACCGCATGCCAACTTTCTTCCTCTTTCCGGACACTCTACCCCGCATCATCCTGAGATGGATTTATGAGCAAGTTTGTGGCTGTTAACTCCCCCAACGAGTCAATCAGAGCCTGGAAGCGATACACGTGCCAGCGTACCGTGGGATGCACTCCTCGTTTGAAAAGTTGTCACGTGATCTCCTCTTTCGCTGGGATTGGTTTGGTTGGAGCCGTAACGTATGCTCCTTGGGCGCAACTTCGTTTTTCTTTTTTTTTCCCCGCAATCATCTAGCGTTCGGGGCGCACCCTTGGCCTTCTTTCTTTAATGTCGTTTCATTGGGGAGGTGGTGCTCGTTGGTGAGACTGTCTCGACCCACAAAGATAAGCTGCTGAGGGGAGGGGGTGTCGGGAAACGAGACGACCTTGACCGCGTCAGAAAGTGTGAGAATCGAACCAGTGAACACGAGAATTCCGGATGCTCCAAGCGCCAGAAAGGAAAGAAAGCACAGGCAAGTAGTAGATTGGTTGCGGCGCAAATTTTACCTGTATATTATATATCTGAACGTTGCGCTGTATCAAACTTGGTCTACTTTTTTTTTTGTATTTTGCTTTTTTTTTCGGTTTTTGAAAAGTCGGAGGTTAGTTAATACTAGCTCACCTGCAGTGAAATTTGAAACTCTAGACGCAGCCGCACACGACGCCCAGGTAAACATTTTCTTTCTTAGTAGCTTTCAGAGGTTGGCTGTGATCTTGTAAATGGTTATATGCTGTGGTCGCATGTTAAATTTATCGCTGCTCCTAGAGTGCCATCCGACGGCACTCTTGCGGAGTGCTCAAGTGCAGATCGAAGGCACTCCACTCGCGCCTTTAAGTGCCGTCTGAAAGTGTTAAGCACAAGTCACGCCTATTCGGACATCTCTTCTATCAGTCGCTCGCCGACAATTTGCTTTAACATAAAGCGCGAACGAGACAAACGCTACAGGAGTTAGCAGCGTGCTTTTTTATGCGTGTTTATGCCTGCGCGATGTAGATCCACGATCTTCTCGTGTTTCCCGAACTAGCACTTTCTCGAATGTTAGGACTTTTATATTAAATACATTTTAGTTTAAATCTCACGCTCTCCAGTGGTCACAAAAAAAATCAATATTTTTTTGTGGGGCACGCGTATTGAACCTAAATATTTGTGAGACCGCGGGGTACTATCCAGGCATCCTAACCATTACGCTACAGAAACGAGTCAGGGATGCGGTTCTTTGGTTTTGAAATATTATTTATTATGAAGATATTTTTATGGAATCTGAGTGTACTCTTAAATAAATTGAACACAAAAAAGTGCAGCGAAAGTAGGCATACTCATTTCGGTCACAAAGTGCCAAAAGCAATACGTACTTCATTAAAATACGGCATTTGCTCGGTAGGACGGCACGCGAACATGGATGTATGTGCCGTCGGACGGCACTTGAACGCTCCGCTAGAGCGCCGTCGGACGGCACTCTAGACACTGTGTAAATTTATATAAGCAAAAAACATGGGTGGCAAGAAAGAAAACAGTTTCGTCTTTTTTCTAAACGAGTTTTTTTTTTTTTTTTTTTTTGCTGCCATATTTGTTACGGGATTTCTTGTTTTCATAGTATAAACAAACCCCCGGAAGGTAAATGTACTGTAATACCTTAAAGATTGATACGATTGGCCTTTTTAAAGCTTCCAACTAGCTTACAGTGACACAGCTCAATTATTTTTACTTCAAAGTGACGTCTTTGCTGAGAAGAAGAAAACAAAAACCAGGTTCCTTGCCGTGTTGTTTCATTTCACCGTGGCGGCAACCTAGGAGCTTCACACAGTGCTCAAACTCTCCTGTCCACCAAATTTACAGACACCCATTGCACACATCCATTTTCTTTTTCAATAAATTAATGAACAAACTTAAACTCAAACATTAGCGGATAAATTGTCACGCCGAACATCACGGGGCAACTTAACATCACATGTCATTGTGACAAAATGCGGTCATTAGGTTACTGGCTACAAACTTTGGGAATCGGTGAAAGAGTTCGTGCGCTCTTGCAGAAGGTTAAAGGGGTTACGACACGCCAAAATGAAACGTGGGATAACAATACTGCCATGACCCATTGTATACGTTCCTATATTTTTGCTGATTTTTTTTTAATGAGGCGATAGCTTTTAATAGTTCAATTGACCCGAGAAGGCCAGGGGTGAGTCAGTGACGTACTTCAATCAGACTTGTGCCTATCTCAAATACTCTACTCAAGATACTGTATTTCAAATACTTTTTGAAGTTTCTTGGTATCTTGCAAATACTTTTGATCGAGAGTATTTGGTACTTTATTTTAATTACAATTCCGAGTATCTTGTATCCATTATCTCAAATATTTTATGGACATTCCACCATTTCCCGAGTTTTTCGGTATGGAATGGCGTGGGCGTGGTACGAGAAAACGTGAGCATTCTTTCGAGCAACCAAATCCTGTTGGTATAGAGGCGGTGACTTAAATTGAGCTCGTAAAAACATCGCTTTTGTGCCGATTGGGACTCATATTTTACCCCAAAGTTCGTACAATGAAGGTTATCCCCTCGCCTTCCCAAAAGTGCCTTTTGTTTCTTAGAGTTTTTCCCGAAAAATCCCTCAAACACTAGAGGCGATTTTTACGGAAGTAAAAATTGCCACACTGAGGCGCAACACAGAACGGGAAACGAGCCGTGACAACAATGCAGACTTCAGTGTCAAGAAAATAACAAATAGAAGAAAAAGAGAAGACACTAAAAGAAGACACTTATTTTATATTCAACCCCGCTACAACAAAACATCAATGTGGTTTTTCTTTGTTTTTTTTTTTGTTTTTTTTTTTTGGGGGGGGGGGGTTTGTCTGTCCGGAACTTTTTGCTCTCGCGAACACTGTCTGTAAAGGCCCTGTCACACTGAGGCAACACGACGGCAACAGCAACATGTTGCCCGACTGTTGTTGTTGCCGCGATGTGACAGCGTCGCCGGCAACACGACTTTCCCGTGTTGCCGGATAGAGTTGTCCAACTGTTGCCTCAGTGTGACAGGGCCTTAAGCGAACATTGATAAGCAGAGAGCAGGACAGGGAATGGACTACGGGCAGGATTACCTCTCAAAATGCCAACAAAGCCTCCCCAACGTTAAGTGCCTTTCTGAACGCAGCCTACTTGAAGAAGGTGCAACCACAGCCGTGGCTATTATGTGGACTCTCTTTATTACCCATTCACTCATTTCTGTATCCGAAGTTCGAACGATGTGTCTAAGGTGCGCCGCTGGGCGTAATATTCAGCTATGCCACAATAGTCTTGTTCGGATTCCCAGAGGGCACGCCGGATCAACACTAGTGGCGCCGCGCTCTGGCGCAAAACCGCCCTCCATAGCAGCGCGGGTCCTGTGGCAATGGTGACAAACACATTAAAATTCTACTGTGGCCGCGTTGCAATATTATTGTGACTTTGTCTTCGTTAAAGAACGGCGACTATTTTTTGGGAGGAAGGTGAACCTCCGCAAAGTAAGGTTGCCTGCGTGCCAGGTCCCCGGGGTGGAGGAGATAATCCCGGCATAAGAACATTTGCCTACAGTGAAGGGTATCTCGTAAGTGCATAAGTCATAGCCTCATAGGCGAAAGCGTCGCCTATGACATTAATGTCATAGGCAACAGCATTTATCTTGAGGCTAATTAGCCTCAAGATAAATGCTGTTTTTTTTCATATTTTTTATGGTTTTGCTTGTTATTGAAAGTCAGAGCTATTTGGACAAAGATAAGGATGCTATATTGTTCAAATTGTGTTTTCGCGCACAGCAGCGGTGTCGCGCGCGCTGCTTGAACTCGGGCAAGTGCTCTTAAGGGCTGTTTATACTCCGACGTTGAGCGCAGTGAACGCAGCGTAGCGCAGAACGCGCGCCTTTCATTGGCCGGCAACCAGGAACTCGATATCTGCGACCAATCAGTATAGCTGTGGGTGCTGCGTTACGCCGCGCCCGTCGACGTTACGTTGGAGTATAAACGTACCTTTAAGCCCGGTTCACACAGTTGCGTTTGACTGCGTTTGACTGCGTTGCGGCAGCGAGACACCAGGACATCCCTGCTGCTTATATCGCGTGCCAAGACGATTCCTTGAATTTGATTCCACGCTTCATACGAAGCACAGATGTGCCGGTCACTCGCTTTCGGTTCTCGCCGCAACGCAGTCAAACGCACTCAAACGCAAGTGTCTGAACCGGCCTTTAGAATGTCGGACTTACCGACTGCTGGAAGCATGCCACGGCTGTTTTAAAGGGATTATCCGGTCAAATTTCGTATTCATGAAAACATTTAGACCTCATTGTCAATGGCTGTAGGAGCATCTTTTACGACAAATCTGAATTTTGTGTGCTTCCCTGGAGGAGTAATTGTATTTTAACCCAAGCGTGCATAAACGGCGTTTTCCTCTTCCACCTTCAGGGAAGCGGAGTTTCTGAGGTAACATCAGGCAAAGAACGCGCCGAACTGAAGTGCACTTCGAATTTTGTTCTCCGCGTGAGCGGTACAACGTAGTTCACCCTCGCTGCTGCGCTAGATTTTTTTTTTTTTTGAATGAAAGGGTATTTTCGTTGTGCGGTTGTCACGCTCCACACGTCTCCGCGACATTTACAGTGGCGAGTAATATGGAATGCTGCGGTGCGTCGGGAGCACTGTGTTCCCACGGAGGAATGAGGCACAGGATATGACAATTGCAAGACTGGTGTGACGTCACGTCAGGCATGGGAGTGCAGCCGTTGATACTTGCGAAATTCGGCATGGAGTTTCGTTCAATTATCCGTCGTTGATTACACTAAATTGGGGTGTCGTTTAATATAATAAAAATGGCCTATGTTAATCATTAGGCTCCCACCAGGTAACCATCACGAAATCTTAAGAACTTCCGGTTTTCACCGGACAATCCCTTTAATTCATGCAAATGAAATCAATGACTAGGCACGTACTTACAGACCGAAACACTAGGTCAAGCTGTATTCCCAACTCCAGCCCGTCGCTCGCCCTCTCGCGGACGAACGGAAACCCAGAGGAGCGGGGACGACAGCGGAAGCGGTTGCTAGGGACTGTCGGCCTTGATGCGTGAAGCCGTGAAAGAAATAAACGCGTTAAAAGAGGAATTTTCGTGCTCCGCCTTGCAAAAGCGTTGCACTGAGGGCCGGGATGTCTAATTTCATTAGGGACTTTTCGTATATCGCATACGCTGCGGATTTCTGGTCTCGTGGAAGGCCGCCAGCTCAATCTGTGCTCAACGTGACGGTAAACACTCCCGCTAATAATGTAGAGCTCTAGTGTAAGGCCTACGAAAAGTCTATTCTTTGGGAGAAAACTGGTCGCGCGACGGTGTGTCGAGCAATACACATCGAAATCGGGTTCGCATTTTACGGCCGCTGCAAGGAACTTACCATTTATTCCATGCAGTTTCAAAAGTCAAAATACGCGTACTTGCTTTCAGGTAATTACAAAGCAAATAAAAAAAATGCTCGAAGTATTTTAAGCGCGTCCGTGGTAGCCAGCCGTTCGTGACAAGAGGTTAGAAAGGGCAATTTGGCGAGAGCGGCCGCAGCGTTTGCAAAAACACGGTACAAAAATGTACTGTATATTAAAATATTTATTTTTGGTAGAGCAATAAATAAAACCACTAAGTACGCCGATTGTGTTAATAGGCAGTTTTAGCGTAGCGTTACCACAGGGTACCGTTGGCTACCGTGAGCACGGCAACGCTCCTGGCGCGCGCTGAAAATTGTGCTTCAAAGGCGCAGCGCGAGCTGCGCCTTTGAAGACTGCGGTTTTACAAACTTCGTGCCTAGGCTGCGGTAACAAACTTCCTCTCCATAACGAGAGAGCTGTTGGATCACGTGTTGCAATACACAAAAAACGGAGACTGTGAACAGCAGCGAGTTGTGAGCCTGTGACACGAAGACATCAATACTGTGAACGCTCCTCTTCCGAAGCTTGACGGTCACCGTGCCCGGCTCACTTTTCAGAGGACTAATGTCCAGGCAAAGCTCAAACACAATATATTCATCACCCTCAAAAATCTTCTGCCACAAACAGTGCCGGTGCCTAAAACGCGCTCGCCCACCACAAAGCTTCACAAGTTGAGGTTTCTGCAACTTTTAAATATCAGTATGCTCGTTTTCCTAACACGAATTAACATCTTCGTCACCTGTAATATGATCATTTTTTAACACTCACACCACGAACCGAGACTCTGTTAACTCATTTAATATATTGTGCTGTTTATACACCTGCTAATTGTATTGCAGCAATTAAGCTCAAATAATTTTCACTCCCAGTGATATTTTTTATGCCAAATATGTTAATAAATGTCTCGAACTTCGACTGTAGCAGAACTCAATGCACAGATGGAAATAAGAAAGAGTAAATCTTTTTCGGGTTATTGTTTCCTATCAACCCTTACTTTAATCGACATTGTCCTACACAAATTTTTAACGTTGTTCTTTTGCCTTGTGTTGCTGTCTTCACTAAAAAAGATCCACAGCAACCCTTTCGCATTGACAGCGATTTGAAAATAATTACAATAATTTGTAATTATTTTTCTTACAATAAGAGTAATTTTTCTTACAATACTTTGCCACCAAGGGGGAGGCCCAACGGCGCGCACGCGTTGGAACTCCTGCAAGAACGACGGTCGCTTCTCGCAATGCTTAGATAGAAAATGGCGTACCATTGTGATTCACACGATTTCCAGCGACCTCCGCGCTTCCCCGTCCCCCTTTGTTCGGCAGCACCATGCGTTGCAGAGTCAATTTTACGACACTTTGAAATGCATTATATTTTGAAGATTTCGAAATCGCTTGCGGTACGTGGGACACGAGCACTCAATGTGCGACAGTCCCGCGAGTCGCGAGACGGGTCGTCACCCTACCTGCTATACGAAACCCAGCTAAGCCCTGACCACACTAGCGGCAACGGCACCGCCGGTCGGCGCTTCTGGGCAATACTGTAGTAGAAATACTGGGCAATACAGTAGTAGAAAAAGTGTACCCGTTTGCACAGCGACCAATCACAGCGCAGGAGGGCGGGGCCAAACCCAATCCGACCAATCACAGCGCAGTAGGGCGGGGCCCCTTCCCTCTCTCCCATCCCAGTGACCAATGTCAGGCTGTGGATAGCCACGCCCACGGTGGTCACCGACATAGGAGGCCCCGCCCACAGGGTGTTGGGCAGTGACCAATCGGAGCTCGCCCGGGTCCCGCCCCCCGAGGTACGCGGTACAGGTGTGAGGTCACGTACCTCAAACCACAAGCCTGGTTGACCAGATGCTGACAGCTGCGGTCATCATCTGATAACAACCACGTGATGTCTGTCACTGGGTCCGAGCTTCGTCCGACAGAGGGCGCTATAGGACTTGAATTGCGGCGCTCAGGGCGTCTCACGTGTAATGTCACAGGGTTCGAGTTGCGTCCGACAGAGGGCGCTCACGTGATGTCGCACAGGGTTTGTGCTGCATCCGAAAGAGGGCGCTGCGCTGCGGTCACATGACGGTCACCTGTTTTGAATTTGAATCGCTGGGCGGTAAATGCCCCTTTTATTCGATAAAAAAGGCTCTGCGACGGCTGGGATCGAACTCGCTACTTCGTGCACACCAGCCCGACACTCTACCCCCTGAGCTACAAGCACATTGCTTTCCAGACCGCTTAACTCGTCTTAGTTGTCCGTGTGTGTGTGTGTGCAATTCATGATAACAAGCACGTGATTTTTCCGGGTTCGAGCTGCGTCCGACAGAGGGCGCTCACGTGATGTCGCACAGGGTTTGTGCTGCATCCGAAAGAGGGCGCTGCGCTCCGGTCACATGATGGACACGTGCCGCGGGCTCGTAGCCTCGTGGCGCCCCACACATAACTGTCGCATGTTTACGCAATGTCCTATATATGTGTGGTATATGACGACGGCGCACCGTCATTATGGCGGTGACGCTCGCGTCCGTCAAGTCTCTTCTCGCATTGATCATGGACTCTTTTCTAATTGTCTGCGTGATCACCATCGGCGTCAGCATGTCGCACGCAAGCCTGCACGGAAATTGCACGCTCGAGATGAGTCTAAACAAGGAGATCAAAGTACATCAGTGTCCTGCATCCGTGCTAGCAATACGTGTATGGTCAAAAGAGGGCTATCCGAAAAGAGCCGGTGTAAATTTGGACAGGAATCAGACTGAGGCGCTGAAGCAATGTCTCAATGAGCTGGACGTTCTTGCTCCCCGGACATATGATCTCGAGTGTGAAGACAGCTACATCATCAGCGAGTCCATGTACCTTCGAAGATGTCCTCTGAACATCTATCAAATTCGGCGACTGATCGGAGGAAGGAAAGCCTCATTGTACGGAATAAATCTCGATCGTGAAGCTATATTGCTCTTCTCAAAATAATTGAATAAAAAATGATAAAACTCATTACGCGTGTGTGTGTTTCGCGCGATCTGTGTGCACACAGAGCCCACGATCGCTCGACGCATCGGGTAAAGGACGCGAATATTTTTTTTTTCATCTCTTTTATTGTTCAAAATCGTTCGCATTAACCCAACTGTTGTGCGAGGAATCGTAGCCCCTCCATTTTACGAGGTATTGCAGATGGGGCGCACGTCGGCGTCTCAAAATCTTCTCCACGATCCAGGTCTTGTTTTCGGCCAGGGAAACGCGCTGCAGTTCTGCCTCGTAAAAAGAGCCGAGAACGGGTTCTTTTCTCACCATATCGACTAGGTGGTAGGTATTGGGCACACCTAATCGAATTCGATCCACGATAAACACCTCGTTCGTAAACGACTGCTTGTACTTCTTCAAGAGAACGTGACGATCTTTGGAAATGCGCACATGCTCACCCACGCGAAATTTAGGTATTTTCACGCGACCGGGATCGGGGAACAAGTGAAAGAAAAATTCGGTCTGGTTCTGTGGGGTAACATCGACCGGCCTAGCGTTCAGTGTCCTGTGGTGGCTGAAATTATAAGATTTGACGATTTCCGGGAGGATTTCAATTAATCGTTTGGTTCGTGCATACTCAAAGTACTTGTAAACCCGATTCATTATGGTGCGTTGTACGCGTTCCACTATCGAAGCCTTTTGCTTCAAATTCACGGAATATATTTTAATGTCGTTTTTCTCCAGAAACGACTTGACCAATCTTCCGTAAAATTCACGACCACGATCCGTAAATAAACGCTTGCTTTTCCCCATTTTGCGAAAGACAATTTTCAACGCCCTGACAACTTCCTCTCCCGTCTTTCGAGCTATGGGAGCGACGGTGAGAAATCGTGAAAACGTATCAATCACAAACAAAATGTATCGTTTTCCATCATTGTATTTGACAATTTTTTGAATTTCCACTAGGTCATAGACGTCTCGAAGTCCCAAGGATAGCGTTTTGCGGTAGACGCGAGGGCGCTTGGTTTCCCTGAACAATGTATATGCGTCCGATCCTTCTCAAAACTTTTCCGCCGTTATTCGTCCCGTATGTCGTGCGAGCCTGTTGATTCCACGGAAAGAGGCTGGATGCCTTGCTTCGTATAGTACACGGCTTTGCTCCCCTTCTTTTGTGACGAAGACATGCTTTCTGGGCGCACCGCTTTGTTGGTCGGTAGTGTCGAGCTCGAAACGTCGTCAGGTTCAGGTGACAATTGATGAGAGAGGAAATGGCGCCTCTCATCCAGGGAGGCTGCCTGTTGTACAGCTCGTAGTGCAGAAGCTCTACAATGCTGGATCCCTCGAGCGGCTCTCCGCGAACCACCAGCGTTCCCTCGGGGGTGTAGGCAATTACCGAGGAAATCGCGCTGAGGAGCGTCTCGACTTTCCCTCGGTGTCGTGGGTGAAAAGCGGAAAGAATTTCCTTGTCGTTAAAGTAATCCTTGACTACGTTTACATGGATGCGACTGCAGCACATCGGATCCAGTTAACGAATCGAATCGGTCCATGTAAACAACTCGGATCGGATCGGATCGGATCCGATCCGATCCGCTGGGACGGGGTGGTTTGAGATGGTCGATCCGAATCGAGACTCTCCATGTATACGCTGTCGGATCGGATCGAGTGCTCCAGCGAGGGATTACGGGAGCTTAGCTTTGCATGCCGCTAGGCAAACCGGACACCTCGGAAACAATCTGAAGGTCACGAGGTTTGCGTTGTGGTCCTTCGACACGAGGTGCCGCTACTGGTCGATCCGAATCCATGTAAACTTAGTGGCTGAAGTGGATCCGATTCGCTAACTGGATCCGATGCGCTGCTGTCGCATCCATGCAAACGTAGCCCTTGTCTAGAATTTCTTCCATGCTCTCTCGACCAGGCGCTGTGAGGTACGAGGTGGTGCGATAGAAACGGGATCAGCAGGAGCCGCTTCGGTCGGCGATGAGGTCGGTGATCCTGCACTCCGCTGCTCAGAGGAAACAGTACGAAGGCGCTTCGGTGCTGAAGTGACCGAAGAAGAAGACGCACCTCGACGAATGGTCGCCCGCGCTTTGAGGGTCCTTCTTTTAAAGCGATCGTGATACACGATGGTCACTGGCAGCTTCTCTTTGACCAATAACCTCGTGACGCGATCGAAATGAACCGGAACTGGCAATTTCTTTGAACGTGAAACTAAATAGGAAACCAAGTCCACAATGTTGGATCCCTGTAGAGGTTTTTCCTCGATCGAAATTTCCAAGGTTTGCGGGTCCCAGGCGAGCACCGGTTTCAGTAGCCCCAGAAGAGATCGACCCTTTCGTCGGTAGGTTTTGCTCAAGTAATTGACCATGACGGAAGGGTCGTCATCATCCCCACGCTCGCTCGTCTGTGTTGTCCGTTCTTCCGTGCTAATGGGTGTCGCTCTAACCTCTTCCCTGTGTGCGCTACTCTCATTCGACGTGTACGGACGTAACATTTTGTGTAGCGTTTGAATTATTTTCTTTAGCTTGATGTCGTCCGGTTCGTCGTCTTCTTTCAGAATCTCGGGAATGTTCTCTCTGTAAGGTACGAGATGGTACTTTTTCATGCTTCTCAGACTCCGATAGCCTTTGCGATGGCTCTTCCCCCGATCGTTGATATGAGGCCTAGAAGAGCAGGAAGGATCAGGGGTAGGAAACCTCCCTTCAATACCAGAGTCTTTCTTACGTTCTTGTGCGTGTCTTTTCGATTTCCCAGTGACCGTATGACGGGTGCAGATCTCTTCACTTTCTTTTTTATAGCTGCGGAGAGAGGGAGGTTTCCGGCGCACAGGTTTAAACAAATTTCCCTTATTATTTTCAGATGCTTCTCCTTGGCGTGACGTTGTAGTGATTCTCTTTGCCTACACGATTTGGCTTCCGACAACAGGTGCAAGAATCTTGCGCGCTTGGCGATGCGGTTCATTAGGAGACGGACGTGTCGTACACGACTTCCGCACCCTCGTCCGGCAAGATTTTTGCTCTCACACGGAAAGTATCGGGACAAGTTTGCGATAGGTCGATCAGAATGTAACTGAACGGCGTTCTACACGCGTCCGAATATATACACGGTAGAACCTGCCCCCTGCTACCCCCAAAGAGCTGTCGGGATAGCACTTGGAGCTGATCGGCAATCCTAACTGAACGGAATATAATTAAGGCCGAAGAATTTAGGCTTATTGTTCTAAAGTACGCGTCTTGGAGGAACATGTTCTGCGTGATGAAAATGACCGAAGCATTATAGTGATGAGCAGCTCCTATAAAATATTCACAAATGTCTTTGAGCTTCGTTCGATTTGCGAGAAAGTCGTCGAATATGATCAGCGAGTCTCTTTCGGGGTCTAAATTTTGCGGGATCTCCTTGGTGAAAATGACCCCGCTCGTCTCCGAAAACCAGCTCTGTGGAAACACGTAGGCGTAGTAGACGACGTGAAACTCTTTGTCGAACATTTCTCTTCTAAATCTCAACAATTTGCGAATATACGTACTTTTGCCCGATTTAGAGGATCCAATCATCGTGATTGACGCCGGCGTTTGGAAACGAAATTTGTCCAGGCCGAAGACATGTCGGTGACCATGCATGCTACGCTCGTAGACGAGTGAAAAGAAGGCATCGCAGACACGTTTCTAAATACTCGCGCGAAGCACATTCCCGCGCGGCGGGAGACTCGCGCGGCTTTTGCTTCACGATAAATGCTCACACGCGTCGCAACAGTGCGGTTTATAGAGACGCCCGAACGTATACCCAAATCACAATGTTTACCCAACGAAGGATATCCGATAAAAAGAAAAAGCGGATGCTCCCCAAGCTCGGAGCTGACCGCGCGATACAAGTACGTACCTAACAGGAACACTCGCGCGGCTTTTGCTTCACGATAAATGCTCACACGCGTCGCAACAGTGCGGTTTATAGAGACGCCCGAACGTATACCCAAATCACAATGTTTACCCAACGAAGGATATCCGATAAAAAGAAAAAGCGGATGCTCCCCAAGCTCGGAGCTGACCGCGTTATACAAGTACGTACCTAACAGGAACACTCGCGCGGCTTTTGCTTCACGATAAATGCTCACACGCGTCGCAACAGTGCGGTTTATAGCGACGCCCGAACGTATACCCAAATCACAATGTTTACCCAAGTACGTACCTAACAGAAACAAGTCTAGACATGTTTGGACGTGTCTCGAGAGCTCGGAATGTGATTTTTTTATATGCAAATTAAATACGTTGTGTTGACAATCCGCTCGTTCGCTTTTGTTTTTCAGTCGTGTTTTTTTTTTTATATAGTGATGCACGTGTTGATTTCACGGCGAGTCGTCATTTCGCAATCCGCTTGGTATAAATGTCGAGGGTTCATCCGCTTGTCTCCGTTCACTGCTTTCTCTCCGCAGAAGAAAAGGTAATGCGAGAAAAAGCTTTGCAGGTCCGCCGTGTACTAACGTGATTATTTTCAGACCTGTCATCTCACCTCGAGCCATCGGCGCCTCCCTCTCCGCGGTCAATCCAAAATGGACTGGATCCTGAACAAGCTGTCTTCACTGCGAGCGTCGTCATCCTCTGTCTTCGTAAGCATGAGCACCATTCCGTGTAATGTTAAGATACCCGTGCTGGATGTGAGGTGAATGGACACCCGTTACGGACCGACAGTTTGTGTTACTCTCCAACTTGAGAGCGACGTCGTAAAAGTATTTTTACCGAAACGATTCGCCGAGCTCGACGAGGAAGACATCCAGAAGATGAAGGCAGTGACCGGACTATTAATGGAAAAAAGCATCGGTGACGAGCGGTCACCCGTTGTTACCTTCTCATGCTCTGACTAAAAACTTGTGAGTCACGCGGAACAATTAAAAAAAATGGTAACCTGCCACTTGTGTGATGTGCGAGAGCGGCAGCAATACTCCTCCGCGGAGTCGTTGCAAGTTCACCTAGCTCTGGTTCACAATATCCCGCCGCAAGAGTGCCTGCCGTTCATCAACTCACTGTGCGCCTTTCGAAACTTTACCGCGCGTTATGATATGCATTTGCATGAGCGCGACGACGAGTCTCACGATGTATCCACGCTTTTTCGTCTTCAGTCCGACGCAATGGCCAATGTTTTTAGACATTATGGAATGCCATTGCGTTTTTTTATCACACTAAATGTGGAAATGACTCGTCTCAATGGCGACGTCGAATTTGAATTCAGAGTGCACTACTTTCATTGCTTAGTCCACACGGTCTGGGGCGAAGGTAGCATTCGCGATGCTCTACAGACCGCATGCGCCGAGATATCTGCTCGCCTCGAACAGTATCAAGAACGTGGGTCCGGGCTTGTCGTCGTCGCCATTCAGACCTGTACCATCACCGTTGGACGTTTCATTCCGCAGACGGTCGGTTGTGGGAGTTTTGTGTTACCCAGTGAACTCCCAAGCAGAAAGTGCCCAGTGAATGTGAACGAGCAACTGAATGACTCGGAAAGAAACATGTGCTTTGTGTTTTCTGTGCTCGCCGGTCTCCATCCCGCACCCTATAATCGATCGAGAGCTTCTTGCTACCGAGACCATATGACCAAGTATTGGTTCCCCACCACGTATCCAGTGGTTTCCGCAAGACGTGCAGGCTTTCGAGAGAAAAAACTCCGTGTCCGTGAACGTGTACGGTTACGATCGAGAACAAAGGTTTGTCTATACCCACTCAAAGTCAACGATAGTGCGTTGGAGAAGCACGTCGATTTGCTCCTAATAGACGATCACTTTGTTCTAATCACCAACTTTGCCGTACTGTTCGCGAACAGCCGCAGTCACCGTTTTCGCTGTAAAAGGTGTATGATGGGCTCTCGCTTTCGCACTGCGGTCGACAGTCACCTATTGATGTGTAAAGAAAAGAAGGCAGTCCGAACAGTGTGTCCTGCAAAGGGGGACACGCTGTATTTCCGGAGCCCACGCACGATGGAACCTTTTCCCTACTTTTGCGTCTACGATTTCGAGGCCATTCTGGAAGCGGAAAACATGGGTGAGGCTTACGAGAAGCACGTCCCCAGTTCATTTTGCATACTCGTAATTCGATCCACGGACTCGCGCATCGTCGAG
This sequence comes from Ixodes persulcatus, assembly GCA_013358835.2. NCBI lineage: Eukaryota > Metazoa > Arthropoda > Arachnida > Ixodida > Ixodidae > Ixodes > Ixodes persulcatus. Next base: position 135,704 of record JABSTQ010011208.1, read on the forward strand.
CAGTTTTTGTACCGGGGCGAGGACTGCGTGGAAAAGTTCATTTCCATCCTTAATTAATTGTCAAAGCTCATTGGCGAATGGATTCGAAGCGACGAAGTGTCAATGGTGAGCGTGGACGAAGAGGCTCACGCGTCGGCCTCTCACTGCGCGATTTGTGGCGAATCGTTTGGAAATCGAAAGAGAAAAGTCAGAGATCACGACCACTTCAGCGGATCGTACAGGCAGTCGTTGTGTCAGTGATGCAATTTAAATTTGAGAGTAAACAAGAAAGTTATTCCAGAGCTCGCGCACAACCATTCGTATGACCTGGCCTTTATCCTACCTAAACTCGACTTATTCGAGTCTAAAGATATCAAAGTGCTCGCCACTAGCTGCCAACAATTTATAAGACTCGACGTGGGTAACCTGCGGTTTCTCGACAGTCTAGCCTTTCTCCCCGCCAGCTTGGACGCGCTCGTTCAGGACCTCCGTTCCAAAGGCCTGGAAAACCTGTGCTGTCTAAAGCAGGCGTTTCCGCAACACGTTGAGCTTCTGGCGCGGAAAGGCGTATTTCCCTACGACTACGTGACCAGTTTCGAGGCTTACCAGAAGCCCGAGCTACCGCCGCGCGAGTCGTTTTACAACAAGCTTAACGACAGCCAAATTTCAGAGGAGGACTATCGTCACGCCCAAACCGTCTTTCAAACATTTAATTTCAAAAGCCTAGGAGAATACAGTGACTGCTACCTGCATCTCGACTGCCTACGTCTCGCCGACGTGTTCCAAAATTTCAGGAAATGGACTTTAGACACGTACGAGCTCGATCAGTTACACTACGTTTCCCTCCCCGCGCTCAGTCTCGCCTGCGCACTTAAACAGACTGGGGTAAAACTGGAGCTGCTCGACGACGTGGATGCGTATCTTTTCATCGAAGCGGGTCTGCGAGGAGGAATCGTTCAATGTGCTATTCGTAACACGAGGGCTAACGTGCCAGGAACCGCATGTTTCAATCCCGACACGGAGGTTTCTCACATTTTAGACCTCGACGTGAACGGCCTGTACGCATCCACTATGCGACAACACCTTCCATGCGCCGATTTTCACTGGCTAGACCGCGCGGTAATCTACGCTCTCCACTTCCAGCAGGTTCCCGACGACGCGCCCGAGGGTTACATTTTAGAGGTGGACCTCGACTATCCTCAGGAACTACACGATTCGCACGCGGGCTTTCCCCTGGCTCCCGAGAAACGAGGAGTCCCGCTCGAATGGCTCTCACCCTATCAAAAAACGCTCGTCGAAAAATTTCACCTACCCCAGCGAGAGTCTGAGCGAAAGTTGCTTCTCAACTTTTACCCGAAACGCAATTACATCATTAACTACCGAAATCTCAAGCTGTATCTGGAGCTGGGCTTAAAACTAAAGGTCATACATCGCGTTCTGAAGTTTTCGCAGAGTGCATTCCTTAAAGATTTCATCGACTTTAACCACAACCTCCGAAAACAGGCGACAAATGCCTTTCAAAAGAACCTATCTAAGCTCATTATGAATTCAATTTATGGCAAGGCTATCGAAAACCCACGTGACTGCAATAACGTTGTCATTAGCGTGAGCGAGGACGAAGTGTTGAAAAACCTGCAGAAACCTAACCTCAGACAGTTTGCGGCAATCAGCCCGACCGTGGTGATCTTTCAGTTTTCTCAATCCCCTACACTTGAACAAACCCGTGTACGCTGGTTTCTCTATCCTAGAGATGTCCAAACTGGTCATGTACGAATTTGTCTAGAAGCAGGTCAGGCGCATTTTCCCCGATGCTCGAGCAGCGTATAGCGACACGGACTCGTTCATCCTCCAAATCACCGACCCGAATGTAGACTCGAAGCTCGCGACCCTTGCCGAAACTCACCTGGATACTTCTGGCTACCCAGAAGTATCCAGGTGAAAACGCGAGGCGTTTCTGACATAAAGAGAATGGTGATGGCTTTAGTTAGATCTTGCTTGAAGGTCAAGGTGAGTCTCACGTTCGCCGTGGAGATTGGACAAAGACTCTGCTCTTCCCTGTCCGGAGTCAAATTATAGTAGAGCAGAAAGGAGTCTTTTGAGAAGGCACCTTTAGAGTAGGGGACGTCTCTTCTATTGAGGCGGTGTTGGAAGCTCATATAGGCCTTCATGTACAGATCTTGACCAAAATCAAACTGCTCCGTCTGCTGAGATCCGCCCACGTCCAGGACCGCCGTTTTCAAGTTGAAGTGTTCGAGCTTGAATGGGTCGTACTCGCGACTTCCCTGAAACGCCTCGCTCTTCACGAAAGCGACGAGGAGCTTTGACAGCACTCGATGCGGTTACAGATCGTCGAGGACAATGTGCGACACACCGGGCGAAACGGTTCTGGTCTTGACCTCCACCCCACGTAGTAGATAAGTCGCGGGAGAGGGACTGCAGACGTCTTTCGATGCCCACAAGCACCGTCGGGGCAACTTGCACGCGTCGAATGTAGAGCACAATGCGAGGAAGTTGGACGACGTGTTTCTGGGGAACCGTCGAAGCGGCCAAGAGCCTGAAATCTTCGGTATTTGGCCGCAGCGCGATACGAATATCCACCCCGTTAAAGAGAAGCTTGTCCTGGTGACATATGTCACTCATAAGAGGACAAAACAAATCACAGAGCGTACTTCCTTCGGTTCTTTTAAAACGTGTCATAAGTCCCTTAGCATCGGTGGGAATGTCGAGCTTTTCAGACGTATTTACCGGGTCTTTTTCGTACAACATCGCGGAAAGAGAGTGATCCCTACTCGTCTGGTTTGCGTGCAGGAGAATATCGAGATAGGAACGATAAGCATAATTCTCGTACTGGCTCACCAAAGTCTGATTCAGATACACGTGTAAGTATTAAAATAGGGAGCTTCCAAATGCCTGAACCGGTATGACCTAATGTGCGTGACAGTTCCGTCCGTCGCGGTGGTGCTCGCGGGATCGCCATTGGCTCGCACGATTTTTGACTGGATGTGCAGGAAGCTTGATTTCAGATCGTAAAAGTGAGGTCCTAGAGACGGAACGTGAAATTCTAAGACAGAAGTGGGTGTTGTCGTGGCGACCGGAAAGAATTCGATATATTCGGACTTTTCCAAAGCAAAAGACGTAGGCGGAAGAGAGAACAGATCGAGCTCTCCGCTGGTGCACAGACAGGAACGCTCGTGCAGGGTAAAAAAATCGCCCGTCATTTTTTTTTTTTTTTTTTTTAGGTATTGAATAAGTTAAGCACGACCTTTCGTTTCTTTTGTCGTCCAGAAACTGAACAGCACTGGCTGGACGCCTTTCTTTTATGCCCTCCGCCAGACTGCAGCTTTTGAAGAAACTCGTCTCTGGTGCTTCGATACGTAGGCCCAATTCCCTTCTTTACGGCGTCCTTCAGCGAGGAACCCTGTCTCATTCGCTCTGCGATATCTCTACCCGTGGACACTAATTTTCGACCCTGGTAAGGGGCCACTCGCTTTGTAAACACTGGCGATAGCATCTGATAAATGTCCGACAGTAGTCCGCTCCCAACTTGGAACAGGGGCCCGGACACAAATTGCGTGAGCGGTCTTTCTCCGGAACCCGAGAAATTATCTAAACAACACGGTGGGGACTTTACGTGCATTTTCTAAAATGAAGAGTGGCTGCAACGCGACCCGATCCGTCCAGAAATGGGATGTAGCTTCCTCTCTCGCCAACAAGCTCGAGACAAATGGTGCCGACTTCTTTTACGATCACCTTCTTATATTGTGGTAGATTGAAAGAATACGATATCATTTCGTTTCGTTTTGACACTACGAATGGGACGACTCTCAAGAGAGGAGCTTTCACGTCGCCGACGTGCTCCGCTTCTATGATATCGCAATAGGTAAAAATGTAATTGCTGGGAAATAATATAACATCACGGTCTGCCACCGAGAAGGAAGTGAACACGCTTTTCTGGCCGAAGCCAAGCATGTGGGAGAAGTGGGCATTGATTAAGATATACCCGCTGTGGTGCAACTGTAACTCTACGACTTTGATGTATGGATTATAACGAAGCAATATTTTCGAGGAATTGAGCTTAAGATGAGACTGGTAGGCGCTGTTTATCGCGTTAATGAGATCTTCTGGCGATTCGTAGAAGCCCTCGAGGATCTCAATTCGGTCCTGAGTCATCAGGTGCTTTACCCTCGTCAGCTCTACCTCTACCGCCCGATCGAATGTATCTTCCTCCACGGGGCTGCCTTCCAGGGCTGACCTGTTCCAAAAACAATCTCTGCAAATCCGAGTTTTTTCGACAATGTAGGTGACATGCGCAGTGCGTTGTTTCTCTGGAAGCTTATGGAGTAATATTTTCCTCTTCGCTCGAAAATCGTCTTGGGACCAAAGAGCTCTCGCAGGGCGCTTTTCACCTGCGCGATATAGTCTCGCTTTGGCTGTATTCGGAGCTGTTTGGTGCCTTCCACTTTCCCGGCATCGGTAGGCCTGACTAAGTACAGCTCGTTAGATGGGCTCGTCACATTCTTGATACTAAATGGGAAATTCAGTTCTTCTAGGGCCACCTCGTACGGTTCATTTAATATAATAGGTTGGGACAATTGTACTTTGAACTTGCTTAAACTATTATCGTGAAAAATTTCTGACGAGGCATTTGAAAATAGATTCACGTAAAACTCATCCCTCATTTTTCTTCTTCGTGACCGATCTGTACATAGGTCGATAGCAGACTGACCGGACCGCTATCAGGGTTCAGTCTTTTTTTTTCATTAGAAACCAACCGAAGGAGACACACGGACACAGAGGCATCTTAGATTTAATGATATTTTTATTTCCACGAGTCTACGGTATCCATGGTGATGAGGCGATATCGAAGAACGTCGGTGGCCAGGCAATGAATGTAGATGGCTTCGATGTGGTGCTTACAGTGCATCGCGCGTTTGATGGTCTTCAGCGTATCCGCGATGAATTCCACCACGTCCGTCGTCTCCGATGCGGTCACCTTGGTCAACACCTTGCCCGACCATTGTGATAAGAGCGCAAAGGGCTGCTCGTGCGATTCCCACTCCTTGTCCCTCCCCTTGTTGCTCTCGTAGACGTGGGCTATTATCCTGAACACAACGGGTCCACTTCATTTGGAACGAACTCGCCAAAAATGACGAGGTCCACCAGCAGATCGAACGCAGATACAAAGAAGTTGTTGTTTGCTTTTCGATGTGCAGCGCAGGCTTCGACATCGCTCCATCGAGTGTGTTCTTCTGCGCAGCCATCGAGACGTTCACGCACGAGCATCTTGTCAGATCGACCTCCGGCGCACAAGTGACGTTCCGAGCCCAAATGCGACAGCTGAATAAACAAAAGCGAACGAGCGGAGCGTCAAAACAATGTATTTCATTTGCATATGAAAAACAAAAAAAAGAAAATAACATTCCGAGCTCTCGAGATATATCAAAACCTGTCTAGACTTGTTCCTGCCTGACAGAATTGTAGATAGGCTTCGTCACATGACCTGGAGCAATGACGCGTTCAAATTCCGTGGAGGGTTGTTTGTTTGTTTTTTTTCACCCAGATTACGAAAGCCATTCCCGAGGTGACGAGTCCGCGAGCACCGTTTGAATCACGCGCGCGAAATCACGTGATAGGAAGACGAGCAACGTCACACGACCATGGTCGCATGACCTGCGGCAATGACGCATTCTGTTTTTAACCGTATTACAAAAGCCAAGTAGCGCGCGGGACATCAGGTGATCTGAATGCATGCACACACACACACACACACGCACACGCACACGCACACACACACACACACGAACAACTAAGACGAGTTAAGCGGTCTAGGTAGCAATGTGCTTGTAGCTCAGGGGGTAGAGTGTGGCGCTGGTGTGCAGAAGTAGCGAGTTCGATTCCTGCCGCCGCAGAGCCTTTTTTATCGAATAAAAGGGGCATTTACCGCCCAGCGATTCAAATTCAAAACACGTGACCGTCATGTGACCGGAGAGCAGTGCCCTCTTTCGGATGCAGCACAAACCCTGTGCGACTAAAGCCCCTCGTATGTGCGACATCACGTGAGCGCCCTTTGTCGGACGCAGCTCGAACCCTGTGACATCACACGTGAGACGCCCTGAGCGCCGCATGGATGGATGGATAGATGGATGAATACGGCTGAGCCCTTTGGATCGGGCGGTAGCTTACGCCACCTAGCCATTTTGTCTTACCCTTTAAGCTTAGAATATTTAAATGTGAAAACTATATTCACTCCGTACTGAAAAGAAAGTGAGGCTATAAATCCCCCTTGCCATCAGTTAATAAGAAAATGCCTAGTTTTCTCTCGCTTTCTGCCACCATTCACTTAATCTTTGCTTGGTAATCCCTACTGTCTTGAAATCCACTTTTCCTTCGCTGTCTCTAAAACCCAATGACCTTATTAAATCTATTTTGTCTTCGGTATGCATAGGGTGAAGCCCTTTACAGTAGAGTATCAAGTGCTCAGCCGTCTCGTCCTCCTCTCCACGAGCAGCGCACACTGTGTCCATTTCCTGGACACAGTGTGCAATTCAAGTCCTATAGCGCCCTCTGTCGGACGAAGCTCGGACCCTGTGACATCACGTGGTTGTTATCAGATGATGACCGCAGCTGTCAACACCTGGTCAACCACGCTTGTGGTTTGAGGTCTGAAGTTTGAGGCCTGAAGTTTGAGGTACGTGACCTCACACCTGTACCGCGTATCTCGGGGGGCGGGACCAGGGCGAGCTCCAATTGGTCACTGCCCAACACCCTGTGGGCTGGGCCTCCTATGTCGGTGACCACCGTGGGCGTGGCCATCGATGCCCACGGCCTGACATTGGTCACAGGGATGGGAGAGAAAGAAGGGGCCCCGCCCTACTGCGCTGTGATTGGTCGAATTAGGTTTGGCCCCGCCCTCCTGCGCTCTGATTGGTCGCTGTGCAAACGGGTACACTTTTTCTACTACTGAGCATTTAAGAGTACGTTTAACATAGCCTAATTTTTTAAGGGCGCGAGAACAAATAAAGTCGACGTGCTTGTTCCATTTGAGGTATGACGTGGAGAAAACACCTAAGTATTTGAACTCCGTAACTTCATTTAAAATGACATCATCGATGCCATAGCTAAAACTAAAGGGGATCTCTTATTCGTAAATCTCATAAACACAGTCTTATCAAAGTTAATATCCATTTGCCATTTCTTGCTCCAATTAAAAAAAATGGGTAAAGGATTCGTTAGGTAACAGTTCATCATTAGGAGACGAAATGTCATTGTACAGAATGCAGTCATCTGCATAAAGACAACTTTTAACGGGTATGTTTTCTACGACATCATTTATAGATAAAATAAATAAAAGAGGCCCTAACACCGAACCCCGAGGTACACCTGAGCTAACCGAAGCTTCCGAAGAGAAGGCATTCGCAGGTAGCTTTTAATCAATAAATATTTTATTTGCACAGAAACCAAAACAAAAAAAGGGGGGGGGGGGGTGCAGGAGGTGACGAACAATAACTTTCCGCCCAAATTTAGCCCTAGCGGTCCGCACCAAACGCCAAAACTAAAGAATAAAATGTTTTTAAAATTTTTTATTGAAAATGTTGGCCATTGGAGCTTTTGAATACCCGAAAGTGAATAGCGCCAGTTACCAGGACCAAGCAAAAACGGGCCCCAATTTTTCATCGAAAATTTTAGAAAATCACAGAAAAGGAAGTGTCATTTTTTTAATTCAGCGTATTTATTTTTACATTGCAGTGGTTTTCCGGTGCCGAGCAAGCTCAAGACATCATGGGTTCGCGACCGTCAAGTTGCAAAATACTCCACAATTAGTAGCTTTTCTGTTTGGTTTTTTAACTTGCGTAACTTATCGTTTGTTTCGCATTACTCCGTTGAGGTTCTTCGTGAACTCTTCTGAGTATTTTAGTTTCTGTTTCTTTGAATTGTTTGCCATTTAAGAATTGCGGATACCATACTATTCAAATATGTGTCCTGCTCATCAAATTCACTGAAGAATGCTCCAATTTTCCCTCCCATGAAAAGAGCAACTCATCTCACCTGCTTAATTGTGTACTCTTTTCTTTACAGGCGGAGAAAGGCCAGGGAGCAGTCCGAATAAAGGCCTCTTCGCAAAAATAGCAAAGCAAAAAACCGGAATATTTCGCAATTTGCAGCCGCGGGGTGGCGACCATGAGAAGTACGGCGGGGCGCATACCTTGGTGCATTGTAATAAGTTGGCAAGATGTGCCAATATGTGGTCAATATAATGCTGTATTTCAAAAATATTGACGTTTCAACATGAGTAAATGCAACAAGATATTATCTACAAAGTTGTACTAAATACAACTTTAGTGGGGCCATCTGTCAGAGCTAAAAAGAACTGTTCCTCCCTTGAGCCTCGCCCCGTTGCTACTACGTCAAAATAAATAACGAGCACAGCTAGTCCAACATCCTTAGAACAAGGCTCGTGCATCGCCCTCCCTCTCCCCCTCCTTCCCCTTGCTACTCTCCTCCCCCTTTCTCCACATTATTCAGACCAACCAAAAAGGTCGTCATGTCAACCCCAGTGTGCGTCACTGCGCACGTGATTCGGAGGACTGTGAAAGAGTGGCGGGAAGGCGCCCAAAACGTTAATTGTTTGACAATTAAAAAGAAGAAAGAAAAAAAAAAGAACTAACGCGCACATCTAAAGTTGTTTTTTTCAGTTCCTTTAATCCAGACATAATAGGGGAGAACTACCACAATTATTTGACCGAAGTCTAAACCTTGCTGCACGGCCTCTGTGCGGTGAACCGATGTATAATTGTCTTGAGGTTGGTTCTTTCTTTGGGAACCACATCCCCTGACTTCTGTTCTCGGTACCGGAATGCGTATTTTCAAGTATTTGAGGGACGGTCAAGTGCGTAAGGAAGGGGGAGGAGAGGGGGTGGGGAAGGATTTTTGTCAGGAATGTATATATATGTAGTTGTTTTATAACGTTTGCCCCAATTAAACCCGATTTCTTGCCTGGTACTGAAAATAAACGCCTAAAAACACCGATTACAAGAACAATTATGGACAAAAAAAAAAAGAATTCAAAGGGGAAAAAGACGAACACAGAAAACCCTATGAAAATAAGTTTTCTTCTTGCGTTTTATTTCTTGAGAATTCATTTTGAAGATCTCCCAGAATTTGCATTCCTTCTATCGATTCCCCCAGGCTTTATTATCTGCGTAGTTAATCTGTATAAAACTGTTGTTTATGAATATCGAACAATACGACCTGATGTCTTTGTTTCCTTTACATTTATAGTCTCATTTTTCTTAGTTTCCAATCGTTGGGTACGTATCCTACAATAATTGTCTTGCGAATCACGTGTCGCAGCTTCAATTAAGGGCATGTCATCCGAGCCTATTGCTGTACCTGCTGGAACCTTGCGTTCTGTCTTGCCCCATTATTTTGTGGTCGCCTCCTTCGTTATACTAGTCTGCTCTTTTTTTTGTGCCCTGTTGCCGTCTGCTCTCCTGGTCATCAGATGAAAATGACCAACATTAGTAAATTTATTATTTAAATTACTAGAGCTTTAACAATCACGAAACTTGGTGAAATCGCCAAGTAAGTAGCCTATGAGCGTTCCATTTAAAAAATAATCTATCCGTTCAATTTTCACATTCTAGCCCTTTTAACCTACGTTTTTCTTCCTCGTACAACGACGTGCACATTAATTATTGTCACTGACGACACGACGTAGTGATTATAGCTTATGCTGCAAACAGACTGAAGATGGCGCTATAATAGTATGCTCAAGGCTGCGTTTCTTCAGCATTCGGTGAGTATATTATACGTAGCTTGGGTGCTTATTTCAAGCATGAAAACGTACCACCGTATAAGGCACTTCATGTAGTTCATGATACTTAAAACACGCCATGGAATTTCACCCGTGCTCTCCGGTTCCGTGAATGATGCGCACAAATTTATCGGGAAGTTTTCACGCGAGTGCCTCGTTAGGTCCGTGCCAATTAGTGATCATCCATCTGTAAATATTTTACTGAGATGTAATTTATTTATAATTATAACTACGTGCTCCAAAAGTACACTGTGTTCTAAAAAAAAAAAGGATATACAGGTTGCTTTCAATGAATCAATATCGCATTTGCACAAAAATTCAAAAAAAGGGGGGGGGGGGGAGTGACACAGGAGGCGTTAACGGTTAACGGCTAGCGTTAACGGCCCTAACGCTCCACACCGGATGCAAAAAGTAAAAGATAGAAGCGATTTGCTGAAATGTCCAATCGAAATTGTCGGTTCATGCAGCTCAGGAATAATCTGGACGGCGCCGGTTATTAGAAACAAAAAAACGGGCCAAATTTTCCCGTTGAAATTTTCAGAGAATCGCAGAAAAGCCAGGAAAAAGTGTCACTTATTACTTCAGTGTATTCATTTTTATATTGCAGTGGTTTTCCAGTCACAAGAAAGCTCAAGACATCATGGGTTCCCGACGGTCCAGCTGCAAATTGCTCCAGATAGATTTGCCTCGTTGATTTTAACTTGCGTATATAACTTACCGTGTGTTTTCTCATTATTTCGTTGGGGTTCTTCGTGAACTCTTCTCAGTATTTTTAGTTTCTGTTTCTTAGAATATTTTTCCACTAAAGAATTGCGCAGAACATCCATTCAAATTATAGATCGCTCCTAATCGATTTTACTGATTAATTCTTCGATTTGAAAACCCATGAAAAAAGCAATTCATGTAAAATGTTTAATGGTGTATTTTTTTTTTACAGGTCGAGCAACGTCAGAGAGCAGTCCAACTCAAAGCACCTCAAAGTTTTTTTTTTTTTTTTTTTTAATGAAAACATTAATTGTTGAATTGACATGCTCGTTTGATTGCGCCCAAGTTCTTGATGCTCATCTCTGTTTCTCGTTTTGTGATCGAGTGATGTAATTACCTCACACATGACTGCAAATCACTCAGCCGATTTAGTTCAGCCTTTGCACCCTAACTGACACGCGGGTCTTCATCGGTGGGTCCTAACGACATATGTTGTGTCCTAATTTTGTTACTCACGATTTATTATCTTTGTACGATGCTACAGTGTTCCTGCCAGTTGCATGCAGTGCATTTCTCTTTGTGTTTCAAACTTCCAAACTTTTTTTAAATATATTCTGCGTGTTGTTTTCACACTCTGCATATTCACGAAAAACAGTTAAGGCCTGTTTTTAGTCCTGTTCATATGTATAGGAGCAACCTGAACTTGTTTCCAAGAACGACGGCGACCTCTGGGCACTGCGTCCACAAAATCTATCGTAATTTTCCCTTTGACGAAAGCTTAGAACTTTCTTTCTCTATTCTCTGCAAGCGAGTAATTATTACACCACATGGCCATTGTCTTGGGTCCGCCTTACTGGTCGTGTGATAATACGCAGTACAAACACTTATAATTAGAACTTGTTAAAATGAATGTCTAATACAGTAACAATGATTGTCAATTGTAGACAGTTAATTACAATAATTGCCTTCTGCGGGCTGCCATCTCTGCGTACCGGGCTGCGGAAACGTTCGGCGCATGCGCAGTTGCTCTGTTCTGCTAAATATTAAACGTCGCGCATGCCTTCAGAGCCCCCCGACTCGGCATTTTCTTTTCCCCTGGGTGATAAGCGCTAGAAAGGTGTATGCTTGAGAAGCGAACGCTCAGTCTAACTTACGTTGTATTTAGTGGAGACCAGCCGTTGTGTTAGTGCACTTTTTTATAATAGAGGGTGAGTGTCTGTCTTCCTTTGCCGAGACTAAAAGTTTCAATCCTCTCGCTTTTCTCCAGCAGGGTCCTTGTGGAGACCGTATGCTGCGCCGACAGACTGCTTCCGCTGCACCGTCTGCGGCCATTTGTTTTCATCCAAGAAGGTCTTTGAGAGACACCGGAAAAGGAAACACGTCTGTAGAAAGCGCAAGCACCAGTGCCAGTATTGCCCGTACTCTGACCATTCCCCATCAGCTTTGGTGCTCCACGAAAGAATTCACACCGGGGAACGGCCTTTCAAGTGCCATTCGTGCGGGAAAGCCTTTACGCAGAAAAGTAGTTGGAGGAACCACCTGCGAATACACACTGGTGAACGGCCCTTTCGCTGTAGTCTTTGCGGAAGAACGTTTACACAGAGGGGCAATTTAACGACCCACCTAAAAATCCACGTTAGCCAGGTCGCCAGTGCGAAAGCTGGGGTTCAATTCGGTTAACTCAAACCTTTGAGACACTCGCTCTTCTGTTGAACTGAGTTTGGTCACAATTTTCTCAATTTATATTCACTATTTGTTTGTCATAATTTGAAATGTAGCCCGAAAAGGTTTTATTACAACTAATTTTTGTCTATAGATATTTTCCGCACAATATCAAAAAAAGGCATTGTACGCAGTGTTGCACATAATCGCGGCTGTGTCACTCTCTTTTTTTTAACCGTCGCAAGATATTTACGCCGAATGATTTCTTGGCTGTGTTGGTGTTCGTTGCCAGTGTTGGGGTAGCAATTTCAGAGCATATTTGATGCACAACTTCTCGCATCAGTATACGTTGTCAGTAACACCCATTGCAACCTCGTTTTTAAAACATTCCCGAAAATTTAGGACGGGAAACTCTAAACACATCTCAGAACATCCGGGCTCAAATTTTCGTAAAGGAATGTGCATTTGAATGTTTTATAAATCTTAAAAGGCGTGCAGGTATATTAGTATGAATGGGAATGCGTTTATAGGCAGACTACAATCTGTTTTGTGTTGTCTTTTCGAGTGATCCCCTTGTAACGGAACGAGGGTGAGTTAACACATAGAACTGGTCCTGATGCAAGTATGAATGGCGAATTGAACAAATCATCCCGAGGACAACGTTCTTGCAGGACGTCATCACTCGTGGACTTTGAATTACCGCAAGGCTAGGCTTGGGTTCGACATTTGATATTTCATTACGCTGTCAGGTCTGCTGAGTGTCACTCTCAGCAGAAGGGCAAGGCGCCACAAGCGCTGCGACTCAAGAGGTCTTCTACAGCTATAACGGAGGAATGACAGTGTTCATCACAACGAAATTGCTAGAGTACGGACAGAAGCACGAGTGTCGCTCCTGTCCGTACTCTAGCAATTTTCTGACCAATCAGATAGGCACGAGAGGACGCACACAAAGAAGATACTATTCAAGTGCGGTACATGGGGAAACGGATTAACAAAGAAAAATTGTAAGCATTCACCAGATGCTGAACACGAAGTAAAGCCCTCTGCTCCAACCACAGAAAGACATATTCAGGCAGAAGCCCGGCTTAAAGTATCACCCGAGGGCTCACGGGGGTAGAACGTCGTTCGAGCACCCCGACGTACAAGGCTTTCAGAACTCAGCCACGTTGGTTAGGCGGGAAAACATAGTCCAAGGGGTGCACCTGGAATTCATAAATACCTGTGCTAGCGAGGTATTTTGCTATCAATTTCAACTCCAACTTGACAAAGTGTTCACCTGCATGACTGCGTTTTATTACTCATCAGTGTAGATGAGGATTGCTTTGATGTGTCTCCCTCATGAATGAACACAATAATGTTCGCTTAAAGGCCGGCGTATAACCTGGGTTGTCTGCAGAGAATAAACTCCTTTTAGCACCCTCCTCTTTTAACTGCGCGTGGTATACGTTGGCCTTCAAACATCATTGTGGTTCAAGTT